>ML306370.1:0-12783 GCA_005239505.1 Nicotiana paniculata | reverse complement strand
GGAAATGAGTCTAAAGAAAATAACAAAAAGATTTTTTTTAGGTAGTGTAGTAATTCCCCCTTGGTTTTTCTTTGGACCACGGTTCTTTTTCAAGGGTTTTCAGTTGAACTGGGTGTAGGTAGTTTTTATTTTATTTTCAGGAGTAGAGTCACATGGTTAAGGGCTTAATAGGAGCAGTATCTCGAAACGTGTTAATGCCTTGAGAATAGTCAATACTTTGGTTGTGACGCTTAGGCTCAATTTTTGATTCTAGAATAAATACCTTAAATCATGAATTCTTAAGATTTTCTTAACTGTTTTGACTGGAGTGTCGTGATAAATGAAATCCTGAGTGAGTTATGTGCCATGTGTGTGTGAGATTTGAATGTTATTTTGTGAATTGCATCTGATGTCTAGAACTTGCCCCGTGTGTGTGCGAAGCGAAATAGAAGTTTTATTCAGTCTTGGAAGTGATATAGGCATTTCTTTCTTGAGCCAATTATCTATATTCTACCCACCTATTTGTGTTATATCGTCGTTAACCCCGTTGAGCCTAAAAATCCTGTTTCTTTGGCAACCACATTACAAGCCATATTCCCTTTTGTTTGAATCAATCTTATATTTGAACCTTGTTACCTCTCGTAAGCACTGGAAATGTGTGAAATATGAAACATTTAAAGTGTGGGGTGGTAGGTTGGTTTGTGAGGGGAATAATTGAAATAAGGAGAAAGTTGCACGTTTAAAATAATAATAATAATAATAATAATAAGAGTCACTTGGAAAAGAAGAAAAAGAAAAAGAAAAAGAAATAAATGAACACCGTTGTGAAGGTTGAAAGAAAAATATATGTGGTGACTCTTAATGTAATTGTGCCTAAAGAAGTATGGGGTAATAACATCGTTGTGAAGGTGGAATTTGGCTATATTGAGTTTGAANTACATTACAACCGAATAAAGTCCTACTTGATCCTAGACTGAATGAGCTCAATTAGTAGAGTATTACACTACGGGAAAGCCTATGGTACGTTTTGTGTGGCACATGAATGTTTCATTTCTGAGAGCGAGTGAATTCTTTCGATTTTGAGTTCCTAAGTGTTCTTAAATTTTACTGTGTGAGGAACTAGCTCTTTGATTTGGTGAGGGCACATGATTCACGAAGGAAAGGTAATGTTGTTGATCTCTAAGTTAGAGTAGTTAGTGAATTGTGAATAAAGCATGGTATTGGTGAGTCGATTATTGAGGCGAGGATGTCACACCTTTGTGCTTGAAATATTTTAAATATTCTTGCTATAACGTGTTAAGAGAGTTGCTTAATAAGTTGTGTACATAAGTGTAGTTTGATCGCTCGAGGACGAGCAAAGGTTTAACAGTGGGGTCTTGATGCGAGGATAGAATGCATAGTTTAATATGTAATATATCGTACATTTGAGGTGCATTAATGATAAAAATACACTTGTTATGTGCTTAATAGAGTTTATTTTATGTGTAGGTGAACTGGAGATGGAAACGGAACTAAAGGGATGCAAATACGTCGAAAATACGCAAAAGGAGACACTCGAGCGATAGCCGCACGTTTGCCCCTAAAGCCTGACCCTACCTCGCATTAGGGAGGAGTTTACCCCATAAGGCTAGGCTGCCCTTGACGTTAGGGGGCGTTAGGGCCCAAACGCCAGGCCTGCCCTGGCCTTAGGGGTGCGTTAGAGCCCAAACGCTCGGGGTCCCCAGTTTCGGCCAAATCCGAGTTGTGACGAATTAAGTGTTTCCCGGTTGAAATAGAAGTCTCCCACATGGTAAGGGTTCTCCCTAAACATATAAATAGACCCAACCAAACAACAAAACTTGAGGGGAAGAAGGAGATTCGGACGGATTCAACAAGAAAACACCATAGAAGTGACAAACAGTGATTTCTACATCTAGTATTCATTACTTTGTATTTCCATTATGCAATTTCTTTTAGTTTTGATTTTCAATAACATGAGGAGCTAGATTCTTTAGTCTAGGGTTTTGGTAAACCCCGTTGGGGATGAATTCATTGTGGTATTAATATATTTTGGTTGATTAATCTCTTTTTGTTCAACTACGTTCTTATTATAGTTGATTGAAAGGGCCCTTGATTAACTATTCCTATTTATTATGTATCTACTTGAGAGAGAGTGCATATTTAGGTAGTTGCTTGAACAACACCACTCCCGGAGTATAGACGAAAGTCATAACCGAGGGTTTAGAGGTTAGATTAGAGATAACGATACCTCGGGTGCAATCTAAAGTGAACTGTATTGTGAGCTAGCTAGCGTAACTTGAGAGAGTGCGTTTAGTAAATTATCATAATTACTTGAGAGGATTTATGATAGTTAGAGCGTTCATGATTGACAGAGATAGCCTATTAAACTATAAGACACATCCAAGGAAGAATTCACCAACGGGGGAAACCGTAACCGTAGACCCTTTTTTATCATTGTTTACAGTATATTGTTAGTTAATTTCTAATTTATTATTTTGTTATTAGATTTAGTAAACATCACCAATTGATATTCAAAAGTCTTGAGAAACTTGATTAAAACACAGATTAGTATTTTATAGACTCAATTGATACGTAAATTCCCTGTGGGATCGACTTTGGGCGTAATAACCCAGATTATATTTGTAGAGCCCGTTTAGTCTTTCTATAAGACATAGTTGAGCGTGATCAATGATCAGTCCGACTAATAGGACTTAGAAACGAGAACCCTCGGGGTTATAAGTTGTCCCTGAGGCTTTTTTGAGCTGGCGACTTGGGCTCTTACATGTTTAGTTGGTACAACCTTTAATGTAGCAGGCGAATCGGGCTCTTACACTGTTTTGGCCCTGAGGCGCTTTAGTTAACCATATTGGGCTTAGTCTCCGAGTCGTGTTTCGACTCGACCTCAACGGCCCTTAGGTTTTCAAATTGGCCCTGAGGCACTTTTTTGTCGGCATGACCTGTAGTTGGCAGCTCGGGCTCTTACACGTAAGGTCTACATGATTTTTAATGTAGCGGGCGACTCGACTCTTACGCTTTTTTGGACCTGAGGTGCTTGAGTTAACCATATAAGGCTTAGTCACTGAGTCGGGTTTCGACTCGAGCTCAACGACCCTCAGGTTTTCAAATTGGCCCTGAGGCACTTTTTTGTCGGCATGACCTATAGCTGGCGGCTCGGGCTCTTAGTCGTAAGGTCTACACAATTTTTAATGTAGCGGGCGACTCAGCTCTTATTCTTTTTTGGCCCTGAGGAGCTTTAGTTAACCATATCGGACTTAGTCTCCGAGTCAGGTTTCGACTCGAGCTCAACGGCCCTCAGGTTTTCAAAGGCCCTGAGGCGCTTTTTTTTCGGCATGACCTGTAGGCGGCTCGGGCTCTTACGCGTAAGGTCTACATAATTTTTAATGTAGCGGGGCGACTCGGCCCTTATTCTTTTTTGGCCCTGAGGCGATTTAGTTAACCATATCGGGCTTAGTCTCCAAGTCGGGTTTCGACTCGAGTTCAATGACTCTCAGGTTTTCAAATTGGCCCTGATGCGCTTTGTGTCGGTATGACCCGTAGCTGGCGACTGGGGCTCTTATGCGTAAGGTCGATACGAATAGCTGGAGACTTGGGCTCTTACGCTTTAGGTTGGTACAACCTTTAATGCAGCGGACAACTTGGGCTCTTACGCTTTAGGTTGGCACAACCTTTAACCGGTTCTTTTCGAAGTTTTTTCGAAGTAAATGAAGGCCTGTGATTTTATGGAAACAGTCGGACGTCTCCGAGTTGCGTTAGTTTGGCCAGAGCCTTATGACAGTGGTCATTTGTGTTTGGCTGTAGCGTTTTAGTCCCCGAGTGAGATAGTCATGGCATCTATATCGAGGGTATGCCTTTTGGGTCTTACAAGTTCGATATATAGCCTTGACTTTGATATGGGGTTTATGCCTGTTTTAAGGTGTTACAAATTTGTATGTTGCCTCGAAGAGGGCTTATGCTGTTTGATATTGCCTCGTGGAGGGCTTATGAGTTAGAATTTTCTTGCCCTGAGGTCTTACGGCTTCGAGTTTTGGGGACTCGGTGGAGTGATTGTCGAGGACAGTTTCTGTGTGCTTGTTAAAATTTTGGCCCTGGGGCTGTATTTTGTAAAAATGGCAAACTTCTTTGATGTGCGAAATGCTTTGATGATAGAAGGTACTTATTTGATTACTTGGTAAAAGTATACATGTTCTTCCCATCGAGGTTTCGATTATTCTACACGGACACAGTTCATTCGACCGTTTGGTCTGATACATCATTCTCCTGTCAAGACCCTCTTTGGCATATTTCAGTGATATCCTGGGGGGATACCCCTCAGTATTCGAGGTTGACCAGAGAGAAGCCTTGAATACTTGGTGAGTCCTTCTTAGGTAGAATATCGATGTTGCCTCATTAAAAACCTCGCCGGTAAAACCCATTTTGGGATAAAATCCGACGAGAGGGAAAAAGAGCGCAGCGCATGCTTTAAAACCTAAGGCCTTTGAGCTGGGGGGATGTTTTGATTCCTTTTACTCGCATACCTGCGCATTTGGTTACTGCAAAAGTTTTAAGGAAAGATAGCGAGGATTGTACCTTAGCAATAATAGCGTTTGAGCATTGATATGTTCCAATGGTTTGGAAGTTACTCGCCGTCCATGGTGCCTAACTTGTAGAATCCTTTGCCGATTATTTCGAGGACTTAGTACGATCCTTCCCAGCTCGGGCCTAGTTTCCCTTCGCTAGGGTTTCGAGTGATTTGGGTGACTTTCCTTAGCACTAAGTCCCTAGTTCTGAAATATCGGAGGTTTTCCCTTCGGTTGTAGTATCTTTCAATTCTTTATTTTTCGGTGGCCATCCGGACCAGTGAAGATTCTCGCTTCTCGTCTAACAGTTTGAGGGTCGTGGTCAGGCCTCATTGTTTGAGTCTTCGGTGTCATGTCGGAATCTGGCACTCGGCTCCCCGACCTCGACCGGTATTAAAGCCTCGAACCCGTATACCAAAGAGAACAGCGTCTCTCCGGTGCTTGATTTAGAGGTTGTCCGGTATGTCCATAGTACTTCCGGCAGCATTTCTGTCCATTTTCCCTTTGCATTTTCTAACTTCTTTTTCAAGTTCCGAATGATGGTCTTGTTTGTGGATTCGGCTTGGGCGTTTGCATATGGGTAGTAGAGCATCGATAGTATTCTTTTGATTTTGTAATCCTTGAGAAACTTTGTTATTTTGCCTCCGATGAACTACTTCCCGTTATCACACGCTATCTCGTAGGGGATCCTAAATCGGCACATGATGTGATCCCATATGAAGTCGATGCCTTATTTTTCTCTTATCTTTTCATAGGCCTGTGCTTCCACCCAATTTGAGAAATAGTCAGTCACAAATAAAATAAATCTAGCTTTACCTGGTGCCGTTGGTAGGGGGCCGACTATGTCCATTCCCCATTTCATGAATGGCCATGGTGATAAGACCGAATGTAAGTTCACCGGGTTGATGGATCATGGGCGCGAATCTCTGACACTTGTCGCATTTTCGGACGAATTCTTTGATGTCCCTTTCCATGTTGTCCCAGTAGTAACCTGCTCTGATCACCTTTTGAATCAAAGAATCAGCACCGAAGTGATTTCCGCAGGTGCCCTCGTGGATTTCTCGAAGCACATAATCAGTGTCTCCTGGTCCCAAGCATACTGCCAGGGGCCCATCGAAGGTTCTTCTGTATAGAGCTCCACTCTCGTCGAGTGAAAATCGGGCTGCTCTAGTCCGAAGTGCCCTCGATTCTTTTGGATCTGTGGGTAGTTTTCCACTTACCAAATAGTCGATGTATTTGTTTCTCCAATCCCATGTCAGGCTGGTGGAATTGATTTCGGCATGGCCTTCTTTGATCACTGATTTGGATATCTGAACAACATCCCAGGGGAGTACGTCATCTTCCTCGACGGATGACCCTAGGTTCGCGAGTGCATCGACCTTATTGTTCTGCTCTCGAGGTACATGGAGCAGATTCCATTCTTTGAAACAACGCAAAGTGGTTTGAAGTTTTTCTAGGTACCGTTGCATCTTATCCTATCGAACCTCGAAACTCCCGTTTGCCTGATTTACTACCAGAAAGGAATCATATTTGGCCTCGACGACTTCTGCTCCCAGGCCTTTGGCTAGCTCGATACATGCAATCATAGACTCATACTCAGCTTCGTTGTTAGTCAACTTTGCAGTTTTTATAGATTGTCTAATCACGCCACCTGCAGGTGGCTTCAGAATTATGCCGAGCCCGAATCCTCTCATATTTGAGGCACCGTCGGTGAATAAAGTCCACACCCCCGATGATGCAGCCGTTTTTAGCAAAAATTCTTTTTCTACCTCGGGCATGAGGGCAGACGCAAAATCGGCCACAAAGTCGGCCAGAATTTGGGATTTTATAGCCGTTCGGGGTTGATATTCAATATCGTACCCCCCCGAGCTCGATGGCCCATTTGGCGAGCCGGCCTGACAATTCAGGTTTATGCAATATATTCCGAAGAGGATATGTTGTTAAAACACATATATGGTGGCTTTGGAAATAAGGTTTCAATTTTCGAGATGCACTTATTAATGCAAGAGCTAATTTTTCTAAGTGTGGGTACCTGGTTTCAGGATCTCTCAGGGTTCGACTCACATAGTAGATAGGGAATTGTGTACCTTGCTCCTCTCGAACCAACACGCCACTTACCGCTATCTCAGACACTACCAAATACAGATATAGCGTTTCGTCTTCCTTCGGGGTATGGAGCAAAGGTGGGCTTGAGAGATACCGTTTTAAACCTTCCAAGGCGTGTTGGCACTCCGAGGTCCATTGAAAGTTGTTTTTCTTTTTAAGTAGGGAGAAGAAGTGATGGCTCCGATCTGATGATCTCGAGATAAATCGGCCTAACGCTGCTATCCACCCGGTCAACAGATGTACTGCCTTTATGTTGTTTACCACTGTAATTTCATCGATAGCCTTGATTTTGTCAGGGTTGATTTCAATCCCTCTGTTTGATACCATAAAGCCTAAGAATTTTCCCTATCCTACGTCGAAGGCGCATTTCTCGGGGTTGAGCTTCATGTTGTAGCTTCTAAGGATGTCGAAAGTTTCTTGCAAATAAGTCAAATGGTCCTCTGCGCGCAGGGACTTAACTAGCATGTCATCAATGTAAACTTCCATAGATATGCCTATTTGATGTTCTAACATTTTATTAACTAAGCGTTGGTATGTGGCCCCTGCATTTTTTAGTCCGAAGGGCACTACATTGTATCAGTACGTGCCGTACTTCGTAATGAACGAAGTTTTCTCCCTATCCTCGGGTTCATCTGAATCTGATTATACCCGGAGTAGGCGTCGAGATAAGTGAGAGTCTCGTGGCCGGCCGTGGCATCAATCAATCGATCGATGTTGGGAAGTGGGAATGAATCCTTAGGGCATGCTTTATTTAAGTCCTTATAATCTACGCACATCCTTAATTTGCTCCCTTTCTTGGGGACCACTATAACATTAGCCAACCACTCGGGATATTTTACTTCCTTGATGGACCCTATTTTGAGGAGTTTTGTTACCTCGTATTTCACAAACGCATGCTTTACCTCGGACTGAGATCTCCTTTTTTGCTTCACCGGTTTGAACCTGGGGTCGACGCTCAGTCAATGGGTGGTTACTTCCGAGAAGATCCATGTCATATCTAAGTGGGACCAAGCAAAGCAATCAATGTTGTCAATAAGAAATTGAATGAGTTCTTTCCTGAGTTCGGGGGTTAGTCCCGTTCCCAGGTATACCTTTCGATCCGGTAGGTGTTTCACCAGAGCGGTTTGTTCCAACTCTTCAACCGTTGATCTTGGTGCGTCCGATTCTTCGGGGGCAATGAAAGTTTGAGGAGTGAGGAAGTCTTCCTCTTCATCTTCTGGGGCCATGGGCACCACGTCGTGCACTGCGGACATTTTTTTTGCAGCGCGTTGCTCCCCATACACTGGTTTTATGCCATCTACTATTCGGAATTTCAACATCTGGTGAAGAGTCGACGGTATCGCCCTAGTGTTGTGTATCCACGGCCTTCCCAGAAGGGTGTTGTATCTCGTGTCCCCTTCGATGACATAAAACCCGGTACCTCGAACTGTATTGGACACATCAATTGGGAGGACGATTTCCCCCTTCGTCGTTTCACTCTCCATGTTAAACCCTCTGAGGGCATTAGAATCGGGTACGATTTGGTCAAGCAGCTCGAGCTGCTCCACTACCCCGAATCTGATTATATTGGCGGAGCTACCTGGATCCACGAGCACACGCTTAATTTGAACGTTATTTAAAAGGAAAGAAATTACCAGCGGATCGCTATGTGGTTGGGATAATGCTTCAACGTCTTCCTCTATGAACACTATAGTTCTTTTTAGGTATACAATTTTGGGTTCGCTCTTTCGTGGCGGTGGGCACTTTGGCCCATTTGAGCATGGGTTCTTGTGGTCCGCGTTCCTCAGGATCGTTGTTTTCACGTGCGTTTACTGAGTTAGACATTTTCTGACCTGAAATTGAAAATTCTAGGACAAGAAAAAGTGTGAAGAATAACTTGTGTTTTTAGAAAACCAGCACTAGAACAATCACTATTATTTTTAGCCACATGGTGGGCGCCAAACTGTTTACCTTGAAAATGGTAATTACAATTGTATTTAATTATATGGTTCTAAATATACGTGATCTATTTTAATACCGATTGTTTAGGCAATAGATACTGAGTATGAAGTGAGAAACATGAAATAAGTGCGAAAGAACTAGATTAAGCAAACAAGGCTCCAAAGAGGCCAGCCTCGAGGGTGGTCGGGCAGGCCTCAGGGTTGAGCGCGAGGAGCTTGTCTCAGGGCTATCGACGATAGTATAACAGTATTGAAGGCCTTAAGGTTGGCTTATTTGTGATCAATAATAAGCAATAAATGAAGAATAACTCAAGAACACAATAAATAAGAAGCAATAATTTAATGAGAAAATTGAAGAGAATGTTTTTGTTAGAGAGCAGAAGATGTTCTTGTATTGAATATCATATATGTTACAAAGTGACAAGGGTCTCCTTTATATATGAGGGAGAATCTCAACATCGTACATGTGTCATTAATGCAAGGAGATATGACTGGTACAGTCATTTGATGCCACGGTACGGGCCCGTACTATTTTGTGTATTTTGTTAGCTTTAACCACACGCTTTCTAGAACTTCCCGCTTTCCCATAACGTTCTTCGATGCTTGCCCTGCCCCGAGGTATATTGACTCCTCTTATTCTTCCTCGAGGGTTGCATCTTGGGTTAAAATTCGGACTCTGCGTCGATACAGTCGAGGCCAATTCACTCGGAGTGCTAAAGAAGCCCGAAAATCGGCCTCGCCCGGTTTCACCGTATACAGTGAGGGCACATTCATTTTAATATCAAGTTGTTTTTTCCAATCTAATGGGTATCACTTGGTTATTAAAAACTATGATTATGAACTGTGTTTGGACAACTTTTGGAGAAGTCTTCTGAAAATGTTTCTAGAGAAAACCACTGTTTGGATAATTATTACACTTAAGAAGCTTTTTGGATCCCAAAATTAGTTTAGAAAAAAAAGATTTAATGTAAAGAATGAACCTTAGAAAACTTTTCTGGATCAAAAGCCAAATTTGTACAACCAGAAAATGTTGATATTGTAGTCATATTGGTGAACATGTAAAATGAAAAACGGAAAGAGAGAACTGTGATCTTGATAAGTAAACTGGGAAAAGAAAAGGAGGTTAAGTTGGGAGTCATTGTCAACAAAGAATGGAGAAAAAGAAATATCACATATAAAAGCAAAATTAGGAACAGAAGAAAGTCACCCAAAAAAAAAAGGGAGCAGACGAAAGTGGGTTGCTCTACAGACCAGCTAAAATCCAGCAAACAGCAGAAGGTTCAGGAGTATTGACATGAGACTATACATCAATATTACCATTAAAGTTTTCCACCTGAATATAGAGCTAACAGTACTCTAACACCTTCACATGTGGTTTCTTTGGATACGGACACAGATCTACGTAATATGTGATTTAGGTAGGTACCCATTTCTGTATATTCTGACCAAGTCTAACGTGCAATCTGTCCGCTTCATATTCATTAACATTTTTTAATAATACGAATAATCCAAATATTCTTATTAAGTGAGTGAAATTATATGAAAA
Source organism: Nicotiana paniculata (assembly GCA_005239505.1). Lineage (NCBI taxonomy): Eukaryota > Viridiplantae > Streptophyta > Magnoliopsida > Solanales > Solanaceae > Nicotiana > Nicotiana paniculata. Next base: position 2,635 of record ML306370.1, on the reverse strand, counting down.
AAGTAGATAATGCGACAGTTTAGTTTAAAATGAATACTAAAAATGTATATATAGCTCGTTTATGGCCAAGCGACTGGTCTTTCGTCCAAAAAATTCAACGTAAATAATTCATGGATTTTGTTTCAGCTTTCAGTGATAAACCTAAAGATGTTAAGATAGCGTTTGGCCATAAATTTTTAAATTTGTTTTGATAAATTTGATTTGGGTGAAGTTTGATTTGAAGATGAAAATGTGTTTGGACATACGTTTTCAAAACACATTTCCCAACTTCATTTTGAAAAAACATGTATAAAATTCCCAAGTTTTGGGATTGTTTTGGGATTTTGCCCCAAAATCAGCAATTGAGGTGATTTTGGAATTTGAAGTTTGGGATTTGCGATTTTACCAAAATGTGGGCAAAATTTATGGCCAAACATGAGTTTGCCAAATAAATCCCAAATTTATTTTGGCAAAACTCCTGGCCAAACGGGTCCTAAAACTGAAATTGAAATCCTAGGGTGATGCTCGGATGTGATTTTGTTTTACTCCGTACTTAATAAATTAGTTATCCAAAAAAATATATAGAAAAAAGTTCTTATAAATAGAATTCTATTTAGAGTGAATGTCTATCTTTTAGAGAGTTTTACTTTGTGGCTAAGTCATTTTTCCCCTATAAATAGAGGTCTTACCCCATTGTAAATCATCCCAAAAATTCAATAAGAATTTCCTCTCTCTTTCTCTGCAATATTGTTCTTGTTCTTTTATTGTTTCATAACACGTTATCGGCACAAGACTCTACCGTCTCAAGAAGCTCTTTGAGAAGATTAAGGTACAACTTTTCTCCCTTTTTAAATTATGACTGACATTATGAAAAGAAAGTTCGTTGCCCTTGAAATAGCGGGCAAAAACTATATGTCATGGGTGTTGGATGCTGAAATCCATTTAGATGCAATGGGTCTTGGAGACGCCATTAAAGATAGAAATAAAGCATCTACCCAAGACTGTGCTAAGGCCTTGATTTTCTTGCGCCATCACATTGATGAAGGGTTGAAAAATAGAATATCTCACAGTCAAAGATCCACTTGTTTTGTAGAATGGCTTAAAAGAAAGATACGACAACTTAAAGTTGGTCACTCTTCCACAAGCAAGATATGATTGGGCTCATCTGAGGCTCCAAGACTTTAAGCCTGTTTCTGAATATAATTCTGCAATTTTCAGAATTACTTCTAAATTGAAACTCTGTGGAGATACTATCACCGACTATGATATGCTTGAAAAAACGTTCACAACATTTCATGTCTCCAATATGGTCTTGCAACAGCAATACCGAGAAAAAGGTTTCAAGAAGTACTCTGAGTTGATTTCTCTTCTCCTTGTGGCTGAACGAAATAATGACTTGCTCATGAGAAATCACGAAAATCGACCCACTGGGTAGACACTATTGCCTGAAGTGGATGAGGTGTATTCCCATTATGCAAAGCGTGGAAAACGTTGTGGCCCTATTCGTGGTCGTGGTCGTGGCCATGGACAAGGAAGAAATTTTTCTGGTGTTAATCACCCCCCAAAGAACAATAACCACCAAAAGTGGAAAGGAAAAAATGAGAAGCCAAAGGCAAATGGTTCAGAAACTGAATATTATCGTTGCGGTGGAAAAGGGCATTGGGCAAATATTTATCGTGTACCAAGACATTTGGTTGAGCTTTATCAAGCATCTCTAAAGAATAAAGGCCCTGAAGCCAATTTTGTCTCTGACAATAATTTTGACATCACCCACTTAGATGTGGCAGATTTCTTTGAGCGCCCTGATGGAAAAATAGATCACTTAATCGGTGATGGATCCGTGGTTAAAGATGATTGAATAGTTTAATTTTTATTTTTCCTATTCATAGTAGCTAGTGAATAAACATCATATAATCATAGTTCATTGCATGAATAGTAGTTATTAGTATCAAGTAGTAGTATTTATTTTATGAATGGTGTTAGTTTGTTTCAATTAATTATGGTAATATTATTTCCAGCATATGGTTCAAAGTAAAATATTACTGTTTCCTTATTACTCGAGACTTACAAAAGAATATTGTTTCCTTTTCAAGTTTTTGATTGAGTGGTTATTTTTTTAATTTATAGATCAGAACTCACAAGGTTGAAGTGATCATACTTGGCTGAATTGAGTATTGTCTTCTTTGTGAATACTAACAGTCAAAATTTGCAAAGTTGATTATTTTGTCCAGTTGCATCAAATCTTGTTAACTTTTCATTTTTCAGAATCATGTTACTTTATCGAATGAATACTGTTACTTTTATGAAGAAAAAAGAAGAAGAATAAGAACAGTATCACGTTAGTAGAACAAGTCCAAATTGAATTGGTTTTAAAAAAAAATGCAATCATTACGGAATAAGCAATTTGAACAAGCATAAATATTTCGTTCAATTCCACAACGACTAAAACGGTGCTCGTTCAATAATATATTCATTCTATATTCGTTTTGGTTGGATCTCTATCATTGATTTAACTTCGTTTTTTTTTTCTTTTTCTGTGAAAATACTAATGTTTATTTACATATTTCTTTTGTACGTGCCATGAGAAGCAAATATGGATATCCCACAAAACAAACTTGGGTCAAAGTTCAATTGTAAAAATATTTGTTTAGTTGAT
>MDKI01103506.1:0-23442 GCA_005239505.1 Nicotiana paniculata | reverse complement strand
TATATATATATATATATATATATATATATATATATATATATATATATATATATATATTCTGAAATGGAATATATTATACTCATAAATATATTATGTCACCGATAATGAAAATACTACTTATTTAATAGTGGAAGAACTGATATTCAGACCAATAAGTTGGGTTCCGATTCAATTTCTATTAGTTATTGTAGTTATGCCTTTTTTGTATTACTAATTAGTTGTTGGCATATTACTTTTAATTAACGTCTCCCATTCAAAGTTTTTATAGAAAATATCAACTATATATTACTCCAAAAAATCTAGCATGACTTTAATCCCCACGTGGTATTTGTGTTTCTTCTTTATTTATACTTATAACACTTGTAATGCATGCTCCATCATCAAGGGTTTTGTTCAATGAATAAATAGTATTAATAAAAGACATTGTGATACAAAAAGACAATAATATTTCAGATGGACGACGAATAATATTACATTACGGACATGCAATATCCAAAAATATGGGGCAATTAAGGTAGTATTCGAATTAAATTCACATGGTTTGTTAGTATTCGTACTTGGAATCTTTCAGAATGTTTTTATTCTTATAGAACAGTAGAAACATTGTTTCAAAAAGATTACTCCAAAAATGTAGCATGTATAAAATCCTCACACCAATTTTGCACTTTTTCTTTGAACTAATGTATGCTCTAATATCGAGGGGATTCATTAGGTAGTAAAACGATACATATATAAGTAAATTAAATTACGGATACGAAATATGCATCACATGATTCGTGTATTATATGGTAATTTTGTCAACTTTCAAATTAGATTTTTCCACAAAGAAAATCGTTGAAGTTGTTCTAGAAAGCTTCGTAAAAAACATTTTCGAACAACCATCTAAGCACCTTCCTATCGCCGATTTGGTAATAAATAATGACAAAACACTGTGATTGTTGTGATGACCTGATAGATCATCTTATGTTTTAAAACTTAATTCTGCGCTTTGAAGCCTTAAATACCTCATTTTATCCTTACTCGATTTGCGTACGCAGTCTGGACATTTTTCCGGAAAGCTTTTATGTGAAAAAACTAGGAAAATATAAAATTTTGCCTTAAAATCCATTTGAGTTGACTTCGGTCAACGTTTTGAGCAAACGGACTTGGATTCGTATTATGACGGTCTCGATGGGTCTGTATCGTGATTTGAGACTTGGGCGTATGCCAGAAATCGAATTCAAAAGTCCCTAGCCCGAGTTATCGCACTTTGTTGAAATTTGTAAGTTAAAGGCATGACTTTGAAATGTTTGACCAATGTTTGACTTTTTGGATATCTGATTCGTATTTTGGTTCCGGAACCCTGTATAGGTCCAACACTATATTTATGACTTGTTTGTCAAATTTGGTGAGAAACAGAGGTGGTTTGACGTGATTCGGACATCCGGTTGTGAAAATAAAAGTTTCAAACTTCTTAAAAATTTCATGTGATTTGGTGTTCAATTCGTAGTTCTAGGTATTATTTTGGCGGTTTGATCGCGCGACCAAGTTCGTATGATATTTTTAGACTTGTATCATAGTTGGTTTAGAGCCCCGAGGGCTCGGGTGAGTTTTGGATAGGCTACGGAGTGGTTTTGGACTTAGAAAAACTCGACTGTTGTTTCAGTTATGGTGCAGATCAGGCATCGGGTTTGCGACCTCTGATGGGTTCACATTTGAGAAGACTAGCCGGGCCACCTTATATTTGCATTTGCGATGTGAGATCAGGCATCGCATTCGCATTTGCGACCTTTGATGGATTCACATTTGCGAGCAACTCATCGCATTTGCGAAGAGTAGCTGGGTCACCTTGAAAAATACTTCGCATTTGCGAAGTGGGTCGGGTGGTACAGGATCGCAATTGCGATCAGGTGGTCGCATTTGCGAAAGGTCAGAGTTCGCATTTGCGAACTATTCATTGCAAATGTGATGAAAGCAAAGATGTGAAGGTCTTCGCATTTACGATTGATCCTTCACATTTGCTGGGTTCGCATATGCAAACCTCAGGTCGCAAATGCGACATATTTTACTAATCAAATGGGACTTAGACGAGAGTTTTTCTCATTCTTCAAATTTCAAAACAAGAAAACCCTAGAGGTGATTTTTCAAAGAACTTTTCTTCCCCAAATCATTGGTAAGTGAGTCTAAACTAGTTTCTTTCAATCTTCACTACATTTCCTAAGATTTAAACCAAAAATCTTGTGTTTTCATGGAGGAAATTGGGGGTTTTGGGTAGAATTAAGGATTTTTGTAAAATGGGGATTTAGAACTCAAATTGAGGCCGGATTCCAAAATAATCACATAACCGGGCTCGGGGGTGAATGGGTAATCGGGTTTTGATCCGAATTTTGGGTTTGGACCCGCCTTAGCCTCGTCACTACTTTGTCGAGGTTAGGCTCAGTACTTACAGAGTACATGGGGCGGTTGTACTCATACTACACTCTGCACTTCTTGTACAAATTTTAGCATTAATCCCTGATGATCGAGAGGTGTAGCAGCTCGGACTTGTTCAGTGGAGACTCAAGGTAGTTTTGCTGGCGTTCGTAGACCTTGAAGTCCCCTTCTATTTTCCCTTATTTTTACTATTTAATTTTGTTCAAAACAGTTGTATTTCTTTCAGACTCTATTTGTAGTAAATCGTAGAAGCTCGTGAATTGTCACTCCAGATCCGGATTTTAGTAAATATTATGAGCATTTATAGTATTCCGCACTCGGTTTTATTTCGCTTTGACTTAATTGACTTTATTTACTGAGTTGAGTAAAAATTGGCTTAATTATTCTCTAACGTTGGTTTTCCTAGCAAGTGAAATGTTAGGCGCCATCACGATCCCGAAGGTAGGAGTTCTGAATCGTGACAAGTTGGTATCAGAGCACTAGGTTGCCTAGGTCTCGCGATTCACGAGCAGGCTTAATAGATTCTAGGGATCATTATGGAGACACCTGTACTTATCTTCCAGAGGCTATGGAGTTTAGGAACAATTTCACTTCTATTCTTCTCTGTCGTGTGATTTTATTCTACCAGTGCTGATTGAATTCTTCTATTCTTGTCCTTCCGCAGATGGCGAGAACACGTGCTACGTCTTCAGCTGGACAGCAGCCGAAGCCCCCAGTGACAGCTCCCACAAGGGGCAGAGGTTCAGGCCGAGGCAGGGGCAGTGCTCAGCTCAGAGCTCGAGCAGCAGCACTAGCAGTGGAGCCCCAGGTGGAGTTTGATGAAGAGGTTCCAGCCCAGACTGTGCCTGTTGGACCAGCACAGGACTCAGAGGAGTTCATTGCTACCCAGTGCTTCAGGATGCTTTGGTCCGTTTGGTTGGCCTTATGGAGAGTGTGGCCCAGGCCGGTACCTTTCCTATGGCACCAGCCGTCTCTCAGGCTAGGGGAGGAGCACATACTCCCACTACTCACACTTCAGAGCAGATGGCTCCCCAGTACTAGACTCCAGTAGCCTCGCCAATTAGGATAGTACAGCCAGTTGTTGCGGCATATTCCGGTGAGGGACCCGCCATGTCTTTTGAGACTTTATGGAGATTGGACAGGTTTACTAAGCTTTTTCCAGTTCACTTCATAGGACCCCCAGTAGTATCTTGATAGTTGCCATAAGGTATTGCCAAACATGGGTATAGTGGAGACCAATGGGGTCGATTTTGCTGCATTTCAGATGACGGGTTCCGCCAAGAAATGGTGGAGGAATTATTTGTTGACCAGGCCAGTTGAGTCGCCTGCTCTTACTTGGGACCAGTTTTCTTAGCTCTTCCTAGAGAAGTTCCTCCCCATCACATTGAGAGAGGAGACCCATTTTGTAGATTTGACCTGTCATGCTATTCTTCTGCTTCCTACCGAGATAGAGAGGGTGAGGAGTTTTATTAAGGGACTTGCTTAACCTATCAAGTTGCAGATTGCTAAGGATATCGGGAGTGAGATTTCTTTTCAGGTGGCTACTAATGTCGCCAGGCGAGTCGAGATGGTTCTTTCTCAGGGGTAGGTCATGGGTCTAACAAGCGGCCTCGTCACTCCAGTGGTTCATTGGTGCCTTATCTGGAGGCAGGGATACTTTTGGTAGAGGCCATCCTCCCAGGTCGTTTCATTCAACACTTCAAGCATGCCATAGCGCTTCAGGGGGTCGTGGTCCTTATGTGCCTCATAATGGGCAGCCAGCCTACAGTGCACCACCAGCTCCTATCATTGCACCTCCTATTTAGAGTTATTACCGTGGTTATCCGGCCCTTTCAGGTCAGTCTCAGTTTTCACAGCCACAACACAAGGACGTATCTTTTGAGTGTGGTGGCCTTGGGAATATCTGGAGGACCTGCCTGAGATTATTGGACAGCACGCCACATCATCAGGGTTCTTGTGCCATGGTCCCGGCACTAGTTGCTACACCGCCTGTGTCATGACCCGAATTACCCTCCGAACAGTCTCGTGTCGGCACCTAGTCTCTATGACTAGGTAAACCAAAAATTTTGGCGAAAAATAAGACAAAACAATAATAGAAACATTAAAGAAGAAGCAATACTATAAAATTTATCCGCTCGGCATTTACAGCTTTTACTTTCCCAAAATCCGGAACGTCAAGAAGTCACAAACTCTGAACTACTGTAGCTCTATATAAAGGAATAAGGAAAATGTATCTATATATCTCCTATATCTATACTAGAGTAGGAAGGGGACTCGTGAGATCCTGTGGATGCCGCAGAATTACCTCGCGGTCTCCTAAACAGCTGCTAAGATACGCCTAGCCACTGTACGGTGCACTGGTACCTGGATCTGCACATGGGGAAAACATGCGCAGGAAAGGGCGTGAGTACTCCACATTCGGTACTCAGTAAGTGCCAAGCCTAACCACAATCAAGTAGTAACGAGGTCAGGTTGAGGCTCTACTAAGTTTTAAAACAAGTCAGTTATAAATTTTAAACAGTGAAATATAGATAAGCAATGATAAACAGGATAAATGGAAACTGGAAGAATTAATAACAGAAAGAGAGCCCTCGGCTCAGCACAACATATATCTCAACAGTAAATATGCAATGCAGTACAAGGGGAAAGCTCCTGGATCTCAATCCGTAGTCCCAATTTAAATATGCTATGCAGTACAGGGGAAAGCTCCCGCATCTCCGTCCGTAGTCCCAATTTAAATATGCATTGAAGTACAGGGGGAAAGCTCCCGGATCTCGGTTCGTAGTCCCAATTTAAATATGCAATGCAGTACAGGGGGAAAGCTCTCGGATCTCGGTCCGTAGTCCTAATTTAGATATGCAATCCAGAGGTATGTCGGATACGGCTTAATTAAACAGTTCAGGAAAAACAACAGGCAAGAATAAAGTAAAGCTACCTAAGCATGGTGCAACTAGTAGCAAATAAGAGGAAATCAAGTAAGGACAGGTAGGCATGCTTATCCTTAAGCTAACTACTCAGTTATGACAGGAAGCAGTAATATATGAATGAAAATGAGTGATTCCATGGAAGGAAAAGTGAAATTTTAGCAAAAATGACCCGTGTACGCCCTCGTCACCTCACGTACACGGCGTCCACATAACAAAATCAGTATAAAAATGCCTAAGGGGAAGTCCCCAACACAGAGTTAGGCAAGCCACTTACCTTGATTGTGCCAATCAACTCAATACCACGCTCTTGCCACGAGTATCCAATTCTGGGTGGCCCAAATCTAGTCAATTCGATTGCATAGTGTAAATATCATTTCGAAGCTAATACGCGAAATTAGGAAATTCGCCCAAAACGTCCCCCGGGCCCACGTCTCGGAATCGGGTAAAAATTATATTTTCCGGACACCCATTCACTCACGAGTCTAATCATATAAAAATATCTCAAATCGGATGTCAAAAACCCACTCAAAACTCAATAATTTGATCTATGAAGTTCATCCAATTTTTCCCAAATTTTCCACCCAAATTCGAATTTTAAACACTAGATTTAAATTAGGAATCATGGAAATTAATCTAAGTTGGGTAGAAACCACTTACCCAAGTTACCCAGGTGAAAAAGCCTCCAAAAATCGCCTCTCCCGAGCTCTCAAATTTGAAAATAGTGAAAATAACATAAACCCTCGGACTTGGGTCTTTAAAATGCTGCCTAGGTATTTCTTCTATGCGATCGAATACAATGAGTCGCGATCGTGGAGAGCATTCAGCCATGCGCCTAAAAACCTTAATCGCGATCGCGATTGCGTGGCTGCGATCGCAGACCTTCACGACCCAGAGCTACACGATTGCGGTTGGCGCCATGCGACCGCGTATAACAAATATTGAAACTCCCCCAGACCAAGAATACTCTATGCGAATGCGGTCCAGGTCATACGATCGCGAAGACCAAGATTCCAACACACCGTGATCGCATACCTCTTCTTGCAATCGTAGAAAACAAATCACAGGACCTCTCACATTTACCTTACGCGATCGCGGGTGAACCCTTGCGATCGCAGAGAGCAATATACTGCTGTAGAAAAACCAGAAAACCAGCTAAAGCTATTAGGCCAAAAAATGCCCGTTTGAACACCCGAAACACACATGAGGCCTCCGGGACCTCAACCAAAATTACCAACCAACCCTAATACCTCATTCAAACTTCGTCGAGCCTTAAAAACACATCTCATAACATCAAAAACATCAAATATGCATAGATTCAAGTCTAAGAACTTTGGAAATTTCTAGAATTCACATTCGATGCCGAAACACGTCTAAAATCATCCGAATGACCTCAAATTTTGCACACAGGTCATAAATGACATTACGGCCCTGTTTTCGCTTTCGGAATTCCATTCCGAGTTTGATATCAAAATTTCACCTATCGGCCGAAATCGCCGAAATTCTAACTTTCGCCAATTCAAGCCTAAATCTACAACCGACCTCGAAAACACATTCCGAATACGCTCCTAACCCCGGAATCACCCAACGGAGCTAACGGAGTCGACGTAATTCCATGCTAGATCCGTCTTCACACATCTCTAGCTACGGCCTGATTTCAAAGGCTAAAATCCACATTTAAGGATTATGTGTCCAAAATCACTCCGAATTTTACCACTCAATACTCCGACAAGTTTCAATAACATAAATAGACATGGGAGAAGCAGTTATTAGGGGATCGGGGCTCTACCTCTCAAAACGACCGACTGGGTCGTTACATTCTCCCCCTCTTAAGAAAATCGTTCGTCCTCGAACGAGTATAGAAACATACTTGAAGCTGTGAAAAGATGAGGGTACTGACTCCGCATGTCCTGCTTGGTCTCCCAAGTTGCCTCCTCGACCGGATGACCCTTCCACTGAACCTTGACTGAGGCAATATTCTTCGACCTGAGCTTCCTGGCCTGCCTGTCCAAAATAGCCACTGGCTCCTCAACATATGATAGATCCTTGTCCAACTGGACTGAGCTGAAATCCAAAACATGAGTCAGATCACCGTGATACTTCCGGAGCATGGAAACGTGGAATACCGGATGAACTCCTTCTAGGTTGGGAGGCAAATCCAACTCATAAGCGAACTCCCAACCCGATGCAATACCTCAAAAGGGCCAATGAACCTCGGACTCAGATTACCCTTCTTCCCAAATCTCATGACGCCCTTCATAGGCAATACCCGAAGCAAAACCCAATCACCAGCCACAAATGCCAAGTCACGAAACTTCCGATCTTCTGCCTGGACTGAGCTGTGCGAAGTCTCTCCTGAATCACCTTCACCTTGTCCAGGTCATCCTGAACCAAGTCTGTACCCAATAATTGGGCCTCGCCCGGCTCAAACCATCCCACTGGAGACCTGCATCGCCTACCATACAAAGCCTCATACGGCGCCATTTGAATGCTGGACTGGTAGCAGTTAATATAAGAAAACTCTACAAGAGACAAGTATCGATCCCATGAACCTCAAAAATCTATCACACAGGCGCGGAGCGTATCCTCGAGAATCTGAATCGTGCACTCGGACTGACCATCCGTCTGAGAGTGAAAAGCTATAGTCAACTCTACCCTGGTGCCTAACTCCTGCTGAACGGATCTCCAGAACCGTGAAATGAACTGTGTACCTCTGTCTGAAATGATAGATACTGGGATACCGTGGAGGCGAACAATCTCTCTGATATAAATCTCAGCCAACCTCTCAAATGAATATGTAGTCAGCACTGGAATGAAATAGGCTGATTTGGTCAGCCGATCCACAATCACCCAAATAGCATCATGCCTCCTCAAAGTCCGAGGAAGTCCAACCACAAAGTCCATGGTGATCCGCTCCCACTTCCACTCTGGAAGCTCAATCTGCTGAAGTAACCCTCCCGGTATCTGATGCTCACATTTTACATGCTGATAGTTGAGACACTTGGCTACAAACTCCACTATATCCTTCTTCATCCTTCACCACCAATAGTGCTGTCTCAGATCCTGGTACATCTTCGCGGTACTCGGATGGATGGAATACCGTGAACTATGGGCCTCCGCAAGAATCAATTCCTGAAGCCCATCCACATTGGGCACACAAATCCGACCCTGCATCCTCATCACACTATCATCTCCTATAGTCACATCCATGGCGTCACCTCGTCGAACCCTATCTTGGAGGACCAGAAGGTGGGGTTCATCATACTGGCTCTCTCGAATGCGGTCATAAAGAGAACACCGAGCCTCCATACAAGCTAAAACCCCGCAAGGATCCGAAAGTTTCAACCTCACGAACTGATTGGCTAAGGACTGAATATCTAAGGCTAAGGGTCTCTCAACTGCTGGAAGATATGCCAAACTCTCCGCCCGACGACTCAAGGCGTCGGCCACCACATTGGCCTTCCCCGGGTGGTATAATATAGTGATGTCATAGTGCTTTAGAAACTCCAACCACCTACGCTGGCGCAAATTGAGATCCTTCTGCCTGAATATGTGCTGCAAACTCCGATGATCCGTGAATATCTCACAGGGAACACCATATAAATAATGACGGCATATCTTCGGGTCGTGGACAATCGCTGCCAACTCGAGATCATGAACATAGTAGTTTTTCTCATGCACCTTCAACTGCTTGGACGCGTAGGCAATCACCCTACCGTCCTGCATCAACACCGCTCCCAGGACAATCCTCGAAGCATCACATTAGACTGTATAGGACCTTGAACCTGTGGGTAATACTAACACTTGAGCTGTAGTCAGGGTTGTCTTGAGCTTTTGAAAGCTCTCCTCACATTCCTCAGTCCATATAAAAGGTGCACCCTTCTGGGTCAGTCTGGTCATGGGCGCTGAAATGGATGAAAATTCTTCCACAAAACGGAAATAATACCCAGCCAAACTGAGGAAACTGCGGATCTCAGTAGCTGAAGTCGGTCTAGGCCAACTCTGCACCGCCTCTACCTTCTTCGGGTCTACCTTGATCCCATCCGAAGATATCACATGGCCTAGGAATGCCATAGAATCAAGCCAAAATTCGCACTTAGAAAATTTGGCATACATCTTCTTCTCTCTCAAAGTCTGAAGCACGGTCCTCAAGTGCTGCTCATGATCCTCCTGGGACCGAGAATATACCAGAATGTCATCAATGAACACGATGATGAAAGTATCAAGATAAGGCCGAAATACGATGTGCATCAGGTGTATGAAGGTTGCTGGGGCATTGGTTAGCCCAAATGACATAACAAGGAACTCATGGTCCTGAAGGCAGTCTTCGGGATATCCGACTCCCGAATCTTCAACTGATTATAACCCGAACGCAGATCAATCTTGGAGAACACCCTAGCACCCTGTAATTGGTCAAACAGGTCATAAATGCGAGGCAATGGGTACCTGTTCTTCACGGTCACCTTATTCAGCTGCCGGTAATCAATACACATGCGCATCGAGCCATCCTTTTTCTTCACAAATAACACCGAAGCACCCCAAGGTGATACACTGGTCCTGATGAAACCTTTGTCAAGCAAATCCTGCAACTGCTCTTTCAACTCCTTCAACTCAAGAGGAGCCATGCGATAGGGAGGAATGGAAATGGGCTGAGTGCGCGACAACAAGTCAATGCCGAAATCAATGTCTCTATCGGGTGGCATACCCGGAAGATCACATGGAAATACATCAGGATAGTCCCTGACAACTGGAACTGACTCACCTGTAGGGGTCTCAACACTAACATCTCTCACATAAGCCAAATACGCATCACACCCCTTCTCGAACATCCGCTGAGCCTTAAGAAAAGAAATGACTATGCGGGGAGCATACTCTAAGGAACCTCTCCACTCTAACCTCGATAATACTGGCATAGCCAGCGTCACGGTCTTGGCATGACAATCATGAATATCATAGTAGGGAGATAGCCAGTCCATACCCAAACTAACATCGAAATCTACCATGCTGAGTAATAGTAAGTCAGCCCTGGTCTCAAAACCACTAATAAAAATCAATCACGACCGATATACGCGGTCCACAACAAGAGAATCTCCCACGGGAGTAGAAACATATACGGGAGAGCTCAAAGAATCCCGAGATATCCCTACATGTGAAGCAAAGTAAGAAGATACATATGAGTACGTAGAACCTGGATCAAATAACACGGATGCATCCCTATGACAAACAGGGACAATATATTTGATGATAGAATCTGAAGCAACAGCCTTTGAGCGGGCTGGAAGAGCATAATATCTGGCCTGGCCTACCCCTCTAGGGAGACCTCGACCTCCCCGACCTCTACCTCGAGCTGTCTGAGAAGGTGGGGTAGCAGCTGGGGCTGGAAGAATGGCTGGAGGACCCGGTGGAAGACGTGGAACCTGATAAGTCTGAGATGGTGCACCCCTCCTAGCGCTAGGGAAATCTCTGATCACATGAAGAGGGTCACCACATCCAAAACAGCCCCTCGGAGGACGTGGCGGCTGCTACTAACTCTGAACTGGCCTAGTGGACTGGCCAGTGATAGCAGCTCGAGCAGGAGGCACCTGAGATACTGGTAGTGCATAATAAGGCTCCTGAGGTCTAGGAGGAGCTAGAATACCACTGGCTGCTGGAAGAGCTGAATGAATGGGGCGACTCACAAAACCCCTACCATAGCGTGCTGCTGGTGCATGGGCTCCTGAAAAATGACTAGTCTCTCGAGATCTCTTGGCCTCTCTCTCCTCCCTGTCACGGGCTAACATAGTCTCAATCCTCCGGGCAATACTCACGGCCTGCTGGTAAGTAATATTATTCTCCAGCTCTCTGGCCATGCTGGTCCGAATACTGGGGTAGATTCCCTCAATAAAACATCAAACCCTCTCTCTGACAGTGACAACCAAAGCTGGTGCATGGCGAGCCAAATCGTTGTAACGGACTGCATACTCTGAAACAATCATGGTACCCTAGCGTAGCTGCTCAAACTCCGCACGCCAAGCATCCCTGAAGCTCTGAGGGACAAAATCAAGTAAGAACATCTCGGAGAACCGAACCCAAGTAAGTGAGGCTGCCTCATCCGGACTACGAATCTGAAAAGCACTCCACCACCGATAAGCTGCTCCCCTCAGCTGGAAAGCAGTGAAAGAAACCCCACTCGTCTCCACAATACCCATAGTGAGGAGAATGTGATGACACCGCTCAAGAAAACCCAGGGCGTCATCCGAAGCTAGTCCCCGGAACTCAGGTGGGCGGTACTTCTTGTACCTCTCAAGTCAGAGTTGCTCTGCCTCAGGAACAACTATCCTAGACTCATGCTGAGCTGGAGCTGCTGAGGGCATAGGAATATACTCTGGAACCTGCCCAATATGAACCCTCTGCTCAGGAGTACAGGCTGCGGGATTCTATGTCCCTCCCCCAGCCTGGGATGTAGCTGGAGCTATCGGGAGTAGTCCCGCTTGAGACAGAGTACTGAAGGCACTCAAAAACTGAGCCAATGTCTACTGGAGGGCTGGAGTAATAGTAGGGACCTCTTGTGCCCCTCTAATTGTGGCTGCTGGGGGATTCTCTGACTCTGGTCTCTCCGGTGCTCGGGCTGCACCGCGTGCTCGTCCTCTGCCCCGGCCCCTACCTCTGAAGGCTCTGACTGGGTGCTCGGGTGCCTGATCATCAATACGTCTGATACGGGTACGAACCATCTGTAAGCAAGAATAGAATAAAGTTTAAGAATTTGATGACTGTAACTAGCACGATAAGAAATTCCAAAGAATATGATTGTTCTTAACAGTTACATAGCCTCTGAAAGATAGGTACGGACGTCTCCGCACCGATCCGCGAGACTCTAATAAACCGGCTTGTGGCTTGTGACTCCTATGAACCCAAACGCTTTTATACCAAGTATCTAAGACTAGGTAAGCCAAAAATTTGTGGAAAATAACACAAAACAATATTAGAAACAGTAAAGAAGAAGCAATACTATAAAATTTAGCCGCTCGGTATTTACAGCTTTTACTTTCCCAAAACCCGGAACATCACAATGTCACAAACTCTGAACTGCTGTAGCTCTATACAAAGGAATAAGGAAAAAGTATCTATATATCTCCTATATCTATACTAGAGTAGGAAGGGGACTCGTGATATCCTGCGGACGCGGTAGAATTACCTCGCGGTCTCCTAAGTAGCTGCTAAGATACGCCTAGCCACTGTACGATGCACTGGTACCTAGATTTTCACATGGGGAAAACATGTGCAGGAAAGGGCGTGAGTACTCCACATTCGGTACTCAGTAAGTTCCAAGCCTAACCCAAGTCAAGTAGTGACGAGGTCAGGTTGAGGCTCTACTGAGTTTTAAAACAAGTCAGTTATAAATTTTAAACAGTGAAATATAGATAAGCAATGATAAACAGGATTAATGGAAACTGGAAGAATTAATAACAGAAAGAGAGCCCTCGGCTCAGCACATCATATATCTCAACAGTAAATATGCAATGCAGTACAAGGGGAAAGCTCCCGGATCTCAGTCTGTAGCCCCAATTTAAATATGCTATGCAGTACAGGGAGAATCGGGTAAAAATTATATTTTTCAGACTCCCATTCACTCACGAGTCTAATCATATAAAAATCTCTCAAATCGGATGTCAAACACCCACTCAAAACTCAATAATTCAGTCTATGAAGTTCATCCAATTTTTTCCAAATTTTCCATCCAAATTCGAATTTTATAGACTAGATTTAAATTAGGAATCATGGAAATTAATCTAAGTTAGGTAGAAATCACTTACCCAAGTTACCCAGGTGCAAAAGCCTCCAAATATCGCCTCTCCCGAGCTCTCAAATTCGAAAATGGTGAAAATAACATAAACCCTCGGACTTGGGTCTTTAAAAAACTGCCCAGGTATTTCTTCTATGCGATCGTGTACAATGAGTCGCGATCACGGAGAGCATTCAGCCACGCGCCTAAAAACCTTCATCGCGATTGCGTGACTGCGATCGTGGACCTTCACGACCCAGAGCTATGCGATCGCGGTTGGGGCTATGCGAACGCGGTCTAGGTCATGTGATTGCGAAGACCAAGATTCCAACACACTGCGATCGCAGACCTCTTCTTGCGATCACAGAGAACAAATTGCAGGACCTCTCACATTTACCTTACGCGATCGCGGGTGAACCCTTGCGATTGCAGAGAGAAAAATACTGCAGTAGAAAAATCAGAAAACCAGCTAGGGCTATTAGGCCAAAAAATGCCTGTTTGAACACCCGAAACACACTCGAGGCCCCCGGGACCTCAACCAAAATTACCAACCAACCCTAATGTAACGACCCGACCGGTTGTTTTGATCTCTAGCTCTTTGTTCAGCTGTTTGAGGCCATGAGCAGCTTCATTTAAGGAATTATGACTCGTAGGCGTGGTCGGAGTTGAATTTCGGGAAGTTCATAGTCAAATTGGAAAGAAAATTCTCATTTCGGAAGCCTTAAGTTGGAAGAATTGACTAAGGTTAGAATTTTGAGTAAACGACCTTTGAATAAGGATTTGAAGGTTACAGCATGTTCGTATGATGATTTCAGACTTGGGCGTATGTTCGGATCGGGAGTTGGATAACCCGGGAGCGTTTCGGCGCATGTTATGGAAGATAACATTTTAGAAGAATTTCATAAATCTAGGTTTTGGAATTCCGAGCCTGGGAATAGCTCTCTATGGTGATTTTGGAGTCGGGAGCGCGATCAGAAGTGAATTCGGATGTCTGTAGGTCATTTTGAAGTCATTTGGTTAAAGGTAGAAATTTGAAGGTTTTTTAGAAGTTTGACCGAGAGTTTGAATTTTTGATATCGGGGTCGGATTCCAATTCTGAAAGTTGGAGCAGGTCCTTAATGTCTAATATGACTTGTGTGCAAAATTTGGTGTCAATCGAACGTGATTTGATAGGTTTCGGCATCGTATGTAGAAGTTTGAAATTTCAAAGTTCATAAAGCTTGAATTGGAGTGTGATTCATGATTTCGACGTTGTTTGATGTGATTAGAAGCCTCGAGCAAGTTCATATCATGTTTTGGGACATGTTGGTATAATTGGTTAAGGTCCCGAGGGCCTCGGGTGGATTTCGGAAGGTTAACGGAATGGATTTTGAGCCAAAATAGCTGCTGAAATTTCAGCTGCAAATCTGTTTTGGACAGCAACTAATGCATCGAAGAGCTAACTTTAGAAGCATATATATCAAAATCTATGAAGAATCTGAAAATTTACAAAACATAAAAGTTGTAGAACTTGAATTATAGTTTCCAGAAAGTTAAACCATTTATGATTTGGGCATTTTATCAAAACGTTATGATCGATTGAAGATGGATGGTGAAGCAGTTTCGACAGAATTTTCTGATGCATAGAGCCGATTTTGGAAGCTCATATCTCGTAATATATAAATAGTTATGTGGTGTACAACCTATCAAATGAAATATATTTGAGTCTAGTTTCTAAATATTCAAACCGTTTATCATTTGGATATTTCTACAAGGAGATATGGGCGTTTAAACAGAAGATGTACAACAAGGAAAAATTATAATAGGATGTACAACCTGCACAGAGCAAGGTACAACTCGATGAAGCCTGTGCAAATTATTTTAAACACGAGTTTTGGCCCATTCTTTCATTTCTTTCAATTGGTTTGGAGGACTTTGGAGAGCTCAAAAAGGGATTTTCACCAAGCAACACTAGGTAAGTGATTTCTTCCTATTTTTGAGTTAAATATGTGATCTTACATGAATTTGAACATGGAAATTAGTAGGGAAATGGGATTTTTGGAAGAAAACCTAGAAGATTTCTACCACGAAATTGAGCATGGAATTTAGAGTAAATTGTATATTTTAGTTAGTAAGACTATGGGTAGGGTAAATCTTCGAGAAATTTTGGAATTCGAGCACGTGGGCCCGAGGGCATTTTGGTCAAATCACTGAGCGGAGTTGGAAAATTATATAATTTGAATTGTTGTAAATATTAGAGTATATTTTCATCGGTTTGTCGTTATTTGGATAGTTTTGGGGCGTTGTGCGTCCAATGGAGTCGTCGGAAGGGCTTGGGAGCCGGTTATGGAATTTCGGAGCGAGGTAAGTCTCCTTTCTAACTTTGTGAGGGGAAATTGTTCCCATAGGTGAACTAAATAAATACATGTTATTATTTGCGGGATTCTACGTACGCACCAGGTGACGGAAGTCCGTGCGTAGCTACTATTATGCCATGTCCGGGTAGTCTAGGACCCACTAGCATGCTTTACTTGTTGTACTTGTGACCTTGTCAATAAAATATCATGTGATGCTTTCAATTAGTATCTAAATCTCTGAGAAGGATTGAGTTTACTTTTCTTAATCATCTACAAGGAGAATTGATTCTTCCTTGGATAATTGTGTTTCGGATAAATCTATAGAGTTTGAAACCCTGTCGAAATTGGCAAGTAAATCTCCAGAAAGGTTTTTAAATACTATTCTCATGTTTATTAAAAGGAGAATTTTATCACTTCATGGAACAGCTAATTTTCCTGATAAAAATGTGATTTATTGGTGTGAATATGTGTAACTTTGGGTGCCTGAGTCGCATGTATGATTCGCGAGCAGGATGACCCTGTATATATGTATATTTATACGGGGACCCGAGTCACAGGTATGATTCACGAGCGGGGTAGCCCTAGTATTATGTTAACCGCGTCGCTTGTTCGATTCGCGAATGGGGAAGATAGATGCATCTATGGTTCGGGCCGCTCGACCCTCGGCAGTGCATATTTTATTATTGTTGGTCCGCGCCGTTCGACCCTCGGCATTTTCTTGCGCATGATAATTGCTGCGTATTTTCTGTAATTATTACTGTTTATTGGCCTAAGAAGTTGTAAAATTGCCAACTGAAATGACGAAGATTCAATGTGTTAAATGTGAAAGAAGTTGATATTTCTTATCCCTGATTATTATTAAATTTGCCTATGATACTCATGCTTAGCATCTCACTTGATTACACTAAAATGACTTATAGCAAGTGTCAAATTCGACCTCTCGTCACTACCTCTCTGAGGTTAAGCGGGATACTTACTGAGTACACGTTGTTTTCGTACTCATGCTACACTTGTCGTGAATTTTGTTGCACAGGTACTTTCAAAGCAATATGGCTGATTTGGAGACGTAGATGAGCTGCATCACTCGGAGACTACCCGCAATCGGAAGATTCTTCCTCTATGTATTGTATTTTCATTTTCATTCCTTGTCCAATTTGTATTTCGGACAAGCTTTGTAGAATTTGTAAAATTCGTAGTAATTGCTCATGTACTTATGTCACCGGGTTCTGGGATGTGTTCGGAATTTATATTTTATAAAAAAAATGGAATATTAAACTGTCGTATTTACTTAGCGGATTTTATTCAGTTATTATGTAATAAAGTGAAAGGTAATGATTTCAAAAATGCTAAAACAGGAAATCTAACTGAACTATTTAATGATTGGCTTGCCTGACAATGATGTCCGGCGCCATCACGACCTTATGGATTTTTGGTCGTGACACCTAATACCTCATTCAAACTTGGTCGAGCCTTAAAAACACATCTCATAACATAAAAATCATCAAATATGCATAGATTCAATCCTAAGAACTTATGAAATTTCTAGAATTCACATTCGATGCCGAAACACGTAATGACCTCAAATTTTGCACACATGTCATAAATGACATCACGGACCTGCTGTCACTTTCGAAATTCCATTCCGAGTCCGATATCAAAATTTCACCTATCGGCCGAAATCGTCGAAATTCTAACTTTCGCCAATTCAAGCCTAAATCTACAACCGACCTTGAAAACACATTCTGAACATGCTTCTAACCCTAGAATCACCCAATGAAGCTAACGGAGTCAACAGAATTCCATTCCGGATCCGTCTTCACACAGCTCTAGCTACAACTTGATTTCAAAGGCTAAAATCCACATTTAAGGACTATGTGTCCAAAATCACTCTGAATTTTACCACTCAATACTTCGACAAGTTTCAATAACATAAAAAGACATAGGAGAAGCAGTTATTAGGGGATCGGGGCGCTAACTCTCAAAATGATCGATCGGGTCGTTACAGCCTGCTCGGCCAGCCAGAGGTAGGGTCAGGCAGGTAGAGGTAGAGGTCAGACTGTTAGAGGTGTAGGTCAGGCCGTTAGAGGTGGAGGCTTCCAGTTATAGGCTGTCCTAGGGACATGGTTCAGAGTAGTGGGGCCCATCCCCGATGTTATGCCTTCCTAGTCAGGTCTGAGGCCGAGTCATCTGAGGTTGTTATCACAGGTATTGTTTCAGTTTGCAGTAGAAATGCTTCAGTTCTATTTGACCCGGGTTCTACTTATTCCTACGTGTCATCCTATTTTGCTTCATATTTGGTTGTGCCTCTTGATTCTTTGAGTGCCCCTGTGTATGTGTCCACACCTATGGGAGATGTTTTTATTGTAGATCGTGTTTATCATTCGTGTGTGGTTACTATTAGGAGTCCTGAGACTAGCGTAGATCTTCTACTTCTCGATATGGTTGATTTTGATGTCATTTTGGGTATGGATTGGTTGTCACCTTATCATGATATATTGGATTGTCGTGCCAAGACCGTGACCTTAGCCTTGACGGGGTTGCCTCGATTGGAATGGAAAGGGACTCCTGGCCATTCTACCAGCAGGGTTATCTCTTATATGAAGGCTCAACGCATGGTCGAGAAGGGGTGTCTAGCTTATTTGGCTTATGTCCACGATTCTAGTGCGAAGGTTCCTTCCATGGATTCAATACCAGTTGTATGTGAGTTTCTAGAGGTGTTTCCTGCAGACATGTTGGGGATTCCACATGGCAGGGATATTGAGTTCTGTATTGATTTGGCTCCGGGCACTCAGCCCATCTCTATTCGGCCATACTAATGGCCCCGCCAGAGTTGAAAGAATTGAAGGAGCAGTTGCAGGATTTGCTTGATAAGGGCTTCATTAGACCTAGTGTCTTGCCCTGGGGTGTACTTGTGTTGTTCGTGAAGAAGAAGGATGGATCGATGAGGATGTGCATAGATTAACGGTAGTTGGACAAAGTCACCATCAAGAAAAAGTATCCATTGCCGAGGATTGATAACTTATTTGATCAGCTTCATGGTGCCAAGGTGTTTTCGAAGATTGATTTGAGGTTTGGCTAACATCAGTTGAGGATTAGGGCATCTGATGTCCCTAAGACAGCTTTTCGAAGTCGGTACAGGCATTATGAGTTTCTAGTGATGTCCTTTGGGTACAAATGCCCCAACAACATTTATGGATTTGATGAACCAAGTGTTCAAGCCCTATTTGGACTCCCAGTCGAGAGGAGCACGAGCAGCATCTTCGGATTATACTCCAGAACCTGAGAGACAGCAGTTACTCCCTCCGTTCCAATTTAGGTGAACTTATTTCCTTTTTGGTCCGTTCCAAAAAGAATGACCTCTTTCTAAATTTGGAAGCAATTTAGCTTAAATTTCCAATTCTACCCTTAATGAGAAGCTTTTATAACCACACAAATACTCTGGGCCCTTTTTTGACTTGTTTAGACCACAAATTTCAAAAGTCTTCAACTTTTCTTAAGCTCTGTGCCCAGTCAAACAGGTTCACATAAATTGGAACAAATGGATATGCTAAGTTTTCAAAGTGCGAGTTTCAGTTAGATTCAGTCACTTTCTTGGGGCACATTGTATCAATAGAGGGCATTCAAGTAGATCCTCAGAAGATCGAGGCAGTTCAAAACTGACCTAGACCCACTTCAGCCACGGAGATCAGAAGTTTCTTGGGTTTGGCGGGTTATTACCGTCAATTTGTGGAGGAGTTTTCATCTATAACAGCCCTGTTGACCAGGTTGACCCAGAAGGGTGCCCCGTTCAGATGGTCAGACGAGTGTGAGGTGAGATTTCAGAAGCTCAAGACTGCTTTGACTACGACGGTGTTGGTGTTGCCCACAGGTTCAGGATCTTATACGGTATATTGTGATGCATCCCGAATTAGGCCCGGTGCAGTATTGATGCAGGATGGCAGGGTGATTGCATATGCGTCGCGGTAGTTGAAGGTTCATGAGAATAATTACCATGTCCATGACTTAGAGTTGGCGGCCATTGTTCATGTGCTAAATATTTGGAGGCACTATCTTTATGACGTGTCGTGTGAGGTTTTCAAGGATCATCGGAGCCTACGGTATTTGTTCAAGCATATGGATCTCAAATTGAGGCAGAGGAGGTGGTTGGATCTATTGAAAGACTATGATATCACCATCTCGTTCATCCTGGGAAGGCCAATGTGGTGGCTGACGCCTTGAGTAGAAAGGCAGTGAGTATGGGCAACCTTACGTACATTCTAGTCGGTGAGAGACTGCTTGCATCAGATGTTCAGACTTTGGCCAATCAGTTTGTGAAGTTGGATATTTCGGAGCCCAGCCGTATTCTAACTTGCACAGTCGCTCAGTCTTCCTTGTTTGAGCGCATCAGGGAACGACAGTATGATGACCCTTATTTGGTTTTCCTTAGAGACACAGTGCGGCACGGTGGTGCCAAGAAGGTTACTGTTGGATATGATAGAGTTTTGAAGATGCAGGGTCGTATTTGTATGCCCAATGTAGATGGACTTCGTGAGTTGATTCTTGAGGATGACCACAGTTCCCGGTATTCTATTCATCCGGGCGTCGCCAAGATGTATCGGGACTTGCAGAAACATTATTGATGGAGGAAGATTAAGAAGGATATAGTTGCTTATGTGGCTCGGTGCCTAAATTGTCAGCAAGTAAAGTATTAGCATCAAAGACCTGGTGGTTTGCTTTAGAAGTTAGAGATTCCTGGGTGGAAGTGGGAGCATATCACTATGGATGTCGTTGTTGGACTCCCACGGACTCAGAGGAAGTTCGATGCAGTCTGGGTCATTGTGGACATGCTTACCAAGTTAGTAAATTTCATCCCTTTGAAAGTTACTTATTCTTCAAAGCGGTTAGTAGCGATTTATATCCGCGAGATCGTCCGTCTTCACGGTGTGCCCGTGTCTATAATTTCTGATCGAGATACGCAGTTCACCTTGAACTTTTGGAGAGCAGTACAGCGTGAGTTGGGCACGCATGTTGAGTTGAGCACATCGTTTCATCCTCAGACGGACGGACAGTCCAAGTGCACTATTCAGATATTGGAGGATATGCTCTGTGCATGTGTTATAGACTTCGGAGGATCGTGGGATCAGTTCTTGCCGATAGTGGAGTTTTCCTACAGCAACAACTACCATTTGAGCATTCAGATGGCTCCCTATGAGGCATTATACGGTAAGCGGTGCCGATCGCCAGTTAGATGGTTCGAGTCGGGGATGCTCGGTTGTTGGGTACAGATTTAGTACAGGATGCCGACCGTAGAATTCGTGATGTTGCATTCATGGTCGGAGAGAGAGCGTTGCTCTGGGTATCACCCATGAAGGGTGTGATGAGGTTCGGAAAAAAGGGAAAGTTGAGCCCTAGGTATATCGGGCCTTTTCAGATTCTTGAGAGTGTGAGAGAGGTAGCTTACAGGCTTGCGTTACCACCAGGTTTATCAGTAGTTCATCCGGTGTTCCATGTTTCCATGCTCCGGAAGTATCACGATGATCCGCCCCATGTGTTAGATTTAAGCTCTGTCCAGTTGGACAAGGATTTGACTTACGAGGAGGAGCCGGTGTCTATTCTAGCCCGGTAGGTTCGTCAGTTGAGGTCAAAGAGTTATCCTTCAGTCCGAGTGCAGCGGAGAGGTCATCCCATTGAAGCAGCTACATGGGATTCTGAGTCGGACATGCGGAGTAGATACCCTCATCTTTTCACCAGCTCAAGTCCTTTTCTATGTCCGTTCGAGGACGAATAATTATTTTAGAGGTGGAGAATGTGATGACCCGATAGGTCATCTTATGTTTTAGAACTTAATTATGTGCTTTGAAACCTTAAATGCCTCATTTTATCATTCTTCAATTTGCGTGCGCAGTCCGGACGTTTTTCCGAAAAGCTTTTATGTAAAAAACTGAGAAAAAATGAAATTTTGCCTTAAAATTTATTTGAGTTGACTTTGATCAACATTTTGAGCAAACGAATCCAGATTCGTATTTTGACGGTCCCAGTGAGTCCGTATAGTGATTTGGGACTTGAGTGTATGCCCGGAATCAAAGTCGGAAGTCCCTAGTCCGAGTTATCGCCCTTTGATGAAATGTAAAAGTTAAAGGCTTAATGACTTTGAAATGTTTGACCAATGTTTGACTTTTTAGATATCGGGCCCATATTTTGGTTCCCGCAACCCGGTATAGGCCCAATTCTAGATTTATGACTTTTCTATCAAATTTGGTCAGAATTAGAGGTGGTTTGACGTGATTCGGACGTCCGGTTGCGAAAATAGAAGTTTCAAAGTTTTCTTGAAAATTTCATGTGATTTGGTGTTCAATTCTTAGTTCTAGGTGTTATTTTGTCGATTTAATCGCGCGATCAAGTTCGTATGATGTTTTTTATACTTGTGTGCATAGTTGGTTTAGAGCCTCGAGGGCTCGGGTAAGTTTCGGATAAGCTAGGGAGTGGTATGGACTTAGAAAAACTAAGTTGGTGTTTCAATTCTGGTGCAGGCCTCTGCGAGATCAGGCATCGCATTTGCGACCTCTGATGGGTTCGCATTTGCGAGCAACTCATCACATTTGCGAAGAGTATCTGGTCCACCTTATATTTGCATTTGCGAAAAATACTTCGCATTTGCGAAGTGAGTCAGGGGGTACGGGATCACAATTGCGATTAGGTGGTAGCATTTACGGAAGGTCAGAGTTTGCATTTGCGAACTATTCATCGAAAATGCGATGAAAGCAGAGATGTGAAGGTCTTCGCATTTGCGAACCCCAGATCGCAAATGCAACATCTTTTACTGATCAAATGGGACTTAGACGGGATATTTGCTCATTCTTCAAATTTTCAAAACAAGAAAACCCTAGAGGCGATTTTTCAAAGAACCTTTCTTCCCCAAATCATTGGTAAGTGATTCTAAACTAGTTTTCAATATTTCACTACATTTCCTAAGATTTCAACCAAAAATCTTGTGTTCTCATGGAGGAAATTGGGGGTTTTGGGTAGAATTAGGGATTTTTGTAAAATGGGATTTAGACCTCAAATTGAGGTCGGATTCCAAAACAAATCACATAACCGGGCTTGGGGGTGAATGGGTAATCGGGTTTTGGTCCGAATTTTTGGCATGGACCAAGCGGGCCCGGGAGTTAGCTTTTGTTGACTTTTTCAATAATGACCTAAATTGAATCTTTTGCAATCGTGGGTAGTTCCTAAGGCTTAATTTGAATCCTTTGGATGGTAATTTTCTAGATTCTATTGGTTCGGAGGCTTGTTTGAAAGGAAAAGTTGTGGTTGAGCTTTGAGTGGCCTTTTGGAGCGAGGTAAGTGTTGTGTCTAACTTTGACTTGAGAATATTAGGAACCCTCGGACTATGTGCTATGTGAATTTCATGTGAGCGGCGTATATGCGAGGTGACAAGTGCTTATGCGCCGCCAAATTATCTATTTTTCCTGTTTTTCAGTTTTTCCTTAATTATTCTTTCCTTGTCTTAATTGTTATATGCTCTAAATGTGTTTCCATGCTTAACTGCTACCTGTTAATCAATGTCTTCTCATGTTAATAATGTTAGATCTTCTCATAGTTTCATGACCTCCTGCTATTAGCTTAAGTTGGTTTATTTACACCTTCTATTTGTAAAATTTGTCTCGCTGTGTAGTATTATCTATGTAGATTCTCATGTTGTACATTTCCTATTTGGTTCAGTTTGGTATTTATTGATCGTAAAGGCTTCCCGTGATTTGAATTGCAAATCTCGTTGTGCATATTGAGTATTTGGTATTGATATGGTGGGATCGGGTTGCACGTCTCAACAGGTGAAATAAGGGTGGATTGATGTGGTGGAATAAGGGTGAATTTGTACTGTACGGTGGGATCAGGTTGCACGCCGCAACAGGTGGAATAAGGGTGGATTGTTTGGTGGAATAAGGGTGAATTATGATACCGATATTGTGATATGGTTGGATCGGGTTGCGTGCCAACACACACACACACACACACACACACACACACA
>ML306365.1:1003-53195 GCA_005239505.1 Nicotiana paniculata | reverse complement strand
TGTTATGAAATGGTTATTTATTAACAATACTTATAACATTCAACTCCAGTAACTAATATAAAGTCAAATGGTTAAAGATGTTTGAATGTCACAACTTCTATTGTTCAACTCCAATAACCGTAAAAAAAAAAAATCACATCATAATTACTTTAATAAATAATATATTAATCCTTGAAAATTAAATAAATTGAAACATCTTGCAACGAATTCTAGAACTACATTTAATCAAAACGAACTAACACTATTCCATAAAATAAATAATACTAATTGATACTAATGATTACTACTCATGTAAAGAAATATAATTACATGATGTTTATTAATTAACTACTTACGAATAGGCAAAAATAAAACTTAAACTACTCTATCATCTTTAACCACGGATCCATCACCAATCAAGTGGTCTATTTTTCCATCAGGGCGCTCAAAGAAGTCTGCCACATCTAAGTGGGTGATGTCAAATTGATTGTCATAGACAAAATTAGCTTCAGGGCTTTATTCTTTAGAGATGCTTGATAAAGCTCAACCAAATGTCTTGGTACACGACAAATTTTTGCCCAATGGCCTTTTCCACCGCAACGATAACATTCAGTCTCTGAACCATTTGCCTTTGGCTTCTCATATTTCCCTTTCCACTTTTGGTGGTTATTTTTCTTTGGGGGGTGATTAATACCAGGAAAATTTCTTCTTTGTCCACGACCACGACCATTAATAAGGCCACCACCTTTCTCACGTTTGGCATAATGGGAATACACTTCATTCACTTCAGGCAATGGTGTAGACCCAGTGGGTCGATTTTCGTGATTTCTCATGAGCAAGTCATTATTTCGCTCAGCCACAAGAAGGAGAAATCAACTCTGAGTACTTCTTGAAACCTTTCTCTCTGTATTGTTGTTGCAATACCATATTGGAAGCATGAAACGTTGTAAACGTTTTTTCAAGCATATCATAATCAGTGATAGTATCTCCACAGAGTTTCAATTTAGAAGTAATTCTGAACATTGCAGAATTATATTCAGAAACAGACTTAAAGTCTTGGAGCCTCAGATGAGCCCAATCATATCGTGCTTGTGGAAGAGTGACCAACTTTAAGTTGTCATATCTTTCTTTTAAGCCATTCCACAAAACAAGTGGATCTTTGACTGTGAGATATTCTATTTTCAACCCTTCATCAAGGTGATGGCGCAAGAAAATCAAGGTCTTAGCACAGTCTTGGGTAGATGCTTTATTTTTATCTTTAATGGCGTCTCCAAGACCCATTGCATCTAAATATATTTCAGCATCCAACACTCATGTCATATAGTTCTTGCCCGAAATTTCAAGGGCAACGAACTTTCTTTTTATAATGTCAGTCATAATTAAAAGAAAAGGAGAGGAGAAAAGTTATACCTTAATCTTCTCAAATAGCTTCTTGAGACGGTAGAGTCTCGTGCTGATAACGTGTTATGAAACAATAAAAGAACAAGAACAATATTACAAAGAAATAGAGAGAGGAAATTCTTATTGAATTTTGGGATGATTTACAATGGGCTAAGACCCCTCTATTATAGGGGAAAAATGACTTAGCCACAAAGTAGAACTCTTTAAAAGATAGACATTCACTCTAAATAGAGTTCTATTTATAACACTTTTTCAGATAAGTTCAACACTGAACTATAATGCAGAAAATTGTATTACACTCTCCTCAATACAGGTAAAATGAGTCTAAGAAATTGACATGGATCAGCTTATTAATTTATTAATTTCAAATATTTGATTATCAAATTTTATTTTAAGATCATTTTTGACTAATCTCTAAAGTAAACAACAAAACATATTTATTCGAAAGCCAGATTTTATTTACTCAACATTTGGTTAATAAAAATAAAATGAATTAGACATATGATAGTAATATAAAAACTAAAATATTATGTAGTGTTTTAATATTTTAAGATAAAGTATTACGAAGCTATTTCAGTTGAGCAGATTAATATAATATTATTACCGATTTAACTTTTCTAACAATATAGAAGATGAGAGACAACTACAAAAAAAATAGAAATTGAAATTATGACATAAGGTGAAAAAGAAAAACTCAGGGAAATGTACGAAGAAATAAAGAGAAAAAGGAGAATTAAGACTGGACACAAAAACTCCTAATGCATCTATAACAAAGAATTAAAACCTCTAACTTTGATTAAGGATGAATATAAATTAATTTTAGACACACAGACAATGGAATTGAGAATTTAGGAGCAAGAAAGAACGTGCTCAAAGTTAAATGTGAAGAGAAAAAGAGTTTTTATTTATTTATTAATCTACTTTAGAAAAAAGCAGAATACATCGGCAGGCCCTTTAACTTGTCGTCACTTTTCACTTTGACACGTTTTCTTGACTATGTTTCACCTGAACCCCATAACAAGGTTACTACTGTGCCACTTAGACACAAAAAACACACGGGCCACTATAAGTCAAGCGCGTGTATATACGCACCTGCTAACGTGTAATAGCCGACGAATAACAACACTTCCATGTGAATTTATTGTCCACGTAAGATCCATGTGTACCGGATAAATCCAACTCAAATAGATCGGGTTAAAAATTAAAAGACCCAACCCATTTAATTACCTTTAATCGTTACATCCGACAGTAAAAAACCTAGTCTCATTTACCGTCTCCACTGTCTCCCTCTATCCTCTTCTCCTTCCAAAATCGATTGCTCCATCAATAAGAAGGTCAAGGAAGAGATCAAATTACTCTTTTACTGGTATGTTCGAGTTAATCTTTTATGGAGATTTTAATTATTTATTAGGATTTTTTGTTAGTAATGGTGTTTTTGGGAATTGTAGATACAAAAATAGGTTTTTCATTTCTCTTTGTCGATCTTGCTGATTGTGCTCACGTGCTGCTTTTTTTTTGTTCACTTTAGGTTAAAATCATGTCAGTGGACGAATACATTCTTGTCCGCGTTCACCATGATGGAATCTTTACCGAATCTCCAGGTGAGAAATATGTCACTAATATAGAGGTAAATGAATTTTCTATTGACAAAGACCATTTCTCCTCGTTTGAACTTCAATATTACACAAGGGTGTTGGGTTATGCAACTGTTGGGGGGTTTTATGTCTTTAACCCTAAGTCCAAAAAATTTGTCTTGATTGAAAATGATGAACAATTATATAATATTGCTTATTACTGTAAGGAGGGTATTTTAGACTTATATATTTCACATGTTGTTGAGATAATTCCTGATAGTGTGGTCCCAATTGGGTATTTATGTGGGCTAGAGGTTATTCAAGAAAGTAACAACACAATTAATAATCCAACTAGGCAACAACAGAAGATGATGAAATCAGTATAAATGGACCGCAACCTGTGAACAGCCTCAACATGATACTGTAATTGGTGGGGAAGGGGCTGCTGCTAGTGGTGTTAATTTAGAAGAGGAAGTTGCTGGTGTAGAGAACCTAAATGGTGGAGAAGGGGCTAATGAAGAAGAGGTAGCTAGTAGTGAGTCAGATCTTGGAGAACTTCCTGATGAGGATGATAGTGAAGTTGATGAAGTGGCTAGGACCTTTAGAAATGAGAGGAGAACTAAAAAGAATGCTACCAGAAGGAAGAAACAACCTTAAACTGCTAGTGTGCCTATAGGAGAAGCTGGAATTGATAGAGGTTTTGAAGATATAGGAATTAACAAGAAAGGGAAATATGTTGGCAGATTAGGCGGTGATGAGGAGTTTATTGACAGTTCTGATTGTGGCAGTGAGGATACTGATGAAGAGGTAGAGGTGGATTTTTAGCCTGGTGTTGACCTTCTAAGTAGAAGAAAGAGCACAAAGGTTAGATATAACACTGACTGTGAAGTGGCAATTTTTGAGTTGAGAATGATATTTAAGAATGTTAGAGAGTTTATAAGAGCGGTGGTTGATTATGCAATAGAGTATAAAGTTCAGTTAAAGCTTAACCCAAATGAAAGGGTAAGAGTGAAGTGTAAATCAAAAAAATGCAAGTGGGAGTTGTATGCTTCAGTTGATAGAGATTATGGTGAATCATGATCAAAAATTACAATCCTATTCATAAATTTCAACCACTAAACACCAAGAGAGGTGTAATTCAAAATACATTGCCAACAAATTCAAGAAAGAACTTATTGTTGCTCCTTATATGAGAATCTGGGAAATTCAAGAACTAGTTAGGGAGAGATTGGGATTGTATATTGGCAGAACCACAGTTTATAGATCCAAACAGATTGTTCTGAGAAAGTTTATGGGGGATTAGAAGATGGCGTTTTCCAGATTGTGTGACTATGCTGACAGTATTAAGGAAACCAATCCTGGCATCTCCTGTTTTGTGAAAATTGACAGAGAGTCTGAGCCTGGAAAGAACCTATTTCAGTACTTCTATGTATGTTTTGATGCACTCAAGAAAGGTTGGTTAGAAGGATATAGGAACATCATTGGTTTGGATGGTTGTTTCCTAAAGGGAAGCTGCAAGGGTGAATTACTAGTGGCTGTGGGAAGAAATGGGCCAACAAATGTTTTCTATTGCTTGGGCTGTTGTACACCATGAAACTAAACATTCATGGAGTTGGTTCCTCGGTCACTTGAAAGAATATTTGCAACTTGGTGAATGACATGGCTTAACAGTAATGTCGGATATGCAAAAGGTAAATTGTTTTGTATATACTATTTTGTATATAGTTTAATTCTAATGTTGTTTGTATATACTGTTTTGCAGGGTCTTTTGATATCAGTTAAGGAGTTATTACCTATGGCAGAACAAAGAATGTGTGCAAGGCACATATGGTCTAACTGGTCTAAGAAATGGAAGGGAGAAGAAAGGAGGAAACAATTCTAGAGAGTTGCAAAGGCCAGTTATCTGTTCAAGTACAACAATGAAGTTGCAAAAATGAGGAAACTTGGCTCTACTATCTATGAAGATATGATGAAGTACCCAAGAGAGTCATGTTGCAGGGCATTCTTCCAAGAACATTCAAGGTGTGACATAGTAGAGAATAACATGTGTGAGACATTTAACTCATGGATATTGGCTGCTAGGCACAAAAGTATTGTTACCATATTAGAGGATATTAGGCATAAGATCATGTCTAGACAGGTTGATATGATAAAATTTGCTGAAACTTGAATTTCAGATATATCACCTATGGCTAGGCTAACCTTAGAAGAAAATAAGGATTTAGCTACAGAGTGTCAAGTTATATGGAATGGGCAGGATGGGTTTAAAGTCAAAAAAGGAGATTTGAGGTTTGTAGTTGACATTAGAATGGAGACTTGTAGTTGTAGACGGAGGTTGAGAGGAATCCCACGTGAACATGTTGTGTGTGCATACTATCACATACAAGATGATCCAGATCAATATGTGGAGCATTGGTACACAAAGGAAACATTTCTGAAGGCTTATGAACGTTTCATTCAACCAATTCCTAACCTGAACATGTGGAATGAGAGTAATAATCCTACCATTTAACCACCATCTCCAAAGCCAATGCCAGGTAGACCCCAAAAAAACAGAAGGAAGGACAGGAATGAACCTAAGAAAAAATGGGGAAAGCTGTCTAAAAAAGGAGTCAAGATGACATGTTCACATTATCATCAAGTTGGCCACAACAAAAAAGCATGTAGAGTAAAGGTATGATATGTTTTTATCTAGCTTTATATTAATCATTTAAGCTTAAATTAACTGTATGTATCTATTCATTTTAGAGTGCACTTGGAGGGTCTTCAAGTAAACAAGAAGCACAAGGAACTCAATCAAGTCAACCAACTCAAAGGAGTTCAGTCTGTGATGACACAACAACAATTGTTCCCAAGAAAAGAGCAAAGGCACCAAGTGCAGCTATTAGACCTACAAAAGGTGCATTTCCATATGCACTCCCTCAAACCGATCCCAGGGGAAGATCCCAAAAACCAAAAGCAGCAAGAGGATCTTCTTCTGCTGGGAAAGGGGGAAGGGAACCTCCAGAATCATCTACTGCTTCAGGAGAAAAAAGGGCAAGAACTGTTGTCTTTGGACGCTACACTAACACAGAGACTGGAAGGACAGTACTTAATGTAAGGCTTTTGAATGGCTTTGCATCCTGGTTTATAGTTATTTTAGCCTAGTTATTTAGGTTTCTGATTGGCTTTCTTATACCAATTGCAGCCTGGTTTGTCAAGTGAAAGGGTTGTCAACCATGGGACTAGAGTAAGGAGCATCACAGATGTGAATCTGGATGATGGAATTAGGCTGCCAGGACTTAGATGGAATGGGAGAGATGCAATTACTACTTCGCAACTGCAACAAATGAGTGCAAGTAGAAGGAACCAAATTGGAACACAAGCACCATCTCAGTCTTCAACTCAAGTGATCATGGATAAACTAGCCAAAAACAAATAGTGACCAGCAACACTTTTTCAAGTTGAATGTAATAGGCAGCACTTATTTTGTAATAGGCAGAACTTCTTTATGTAATAGGCAACACTTCTTCAAGTTTATGTTGCACTTTTATGTAATAGGCAACACTTCGTTTGTTGAATGTAATTTTTGTTAAAAAACTTCTTTATGTAATAGTCAGCACTTATTTTGTTGAATGTAGTTTTTGTTAAAAACTTACTCAAGTGTTGCAACACTAAAAGTGCAGCTTTTGACAGAATTGTTCCACTACTTCTCTACATAGAGTATTTGTAACACCAATTTTAAGCAATAAAGTAAGGCAGAAACAAAGATACATTGCATTGATTTTGGATCAATTACACAAATATGATCCCTACAATCCCAAGTACAGCAACAATGAACAAAAGTAGAGCAAGAACATTTTCCCACATTACAATTGCATTTTCCCCAGTTAACTCGCCTAAATTACAATTGCATTTTCCCAGAAACTTGGTTCAGTCCATCAACAAGGTTCAATCCATCAACAGGAGAAAGAACATGAATAAAGCCATATCATTAACACCACAACAACAACAAATATCACTGTGTTCCTCCATTTTTTTGCTTGATCTCTCTCTTGATCAAATACCTTCACTCTCTTTAACAAACCCCATATAACTCTATTCGCTTGCTCAGGAAACTCGTCCTCAAACCATCTAAAATCTTTACATCCCTCATTGTCCTTCAAAAAAAAATTGATATAAATCAATGGCAGAAAACTCATATAAATAATTTATTGAGGAATAGGCTTACTTTTCCAA
The DNA here is from genome assembly GCA_005239505.1 of Nicotiana paniculata. Taxonomy (NCBI): domain Eukaryota; kingdom Viridiplantae; phylum Streptophyta; class Magnoliopsida; order Solanales; family Solanaceae; genus Nicotiana; species Nicotiana paniculata. The sequence goes on along the minus strand of ML306365.1, from coordinate 46,023 downwards.
TTTTGCATACAAATAACCTTCTTCCTGGGTTAGCAGCACTCCATGAAATTTTTATTTCACATGGACGACCACATCGACAATATTCAATAATTTCGGTATTTTGGGACATTGTTCGAACAGAAATTAAGAGATGTGGCAGGAAAGATTACGTAAATAATTCGACTAAGGAGGATGGAGTTCTTTAAATTGAAAAAAAAAAGCTCTGATTCTCAGTTCTTGATGAATAATTTAGCTCAATTGAAATGGAGAGAAATTAGGGCGTTTTTTAGGACTTGGGAGAAGATAACAATGGAGAAAGGGGTTAAAAACAAGAAAAAATAACGTGGGTGGGGTTTATTACCGTTGGAATAGTCCATGTCAGCATTTTTTAGAGCCCTCACACGCTACACATATGTGATTCCCACGCATTGTGCCCCGTGTGTTTTTTGTGTCCAAGTGGCACAGTAGTAACTTTGTTATGGGATTCAGGGGAAAATAGTCAAGAAAAAGTGTCAAAGTAAAAAGTGACGACAAGTATGACAAGTTTGATGGTCTGCCGATGTATTCTAAGAATTGCCGATGTATTCTAAGAATTCAAAATGTCATCATGTAATTACCATCAATTTTTTGCCCCTTCGAAAATAGCACTTAATTTCATATTGACCAAGTAATTATATATGAAGATAAATATACCAAATTGTATAATTTATTCTAACTGAATTGCAATAAAAGTTTCAACATACATGTATTTGAGTTCAATTTGTTGGGCCCGGTGTACCACGGGCCTACGCCCATCTAGTAACTAATACAGAAGGAAAAGACAGCGCGAAATAGCAAGTCACCAGATAGAGAAACCATCACTAAAAAATTACTACAAATTACATTCTGTGTTTCACATTCATGATTGTTCTTCATGTACAAGCATCTCAGCCCTCACAAGTGGTGACAATCGGCTGGAAAATAGAAAGAAAAAAAAAATTGTTCCCTAAACTTCAGAAAAATCATAGTGAAACAAAAGCCCATGACTCACAAAACCAAAGATAGGATTTGCAATGCACCGACAGATACCCGTCATGTAGAGAAGGGTAGGTAGGATGTACAAAGTCTCATTGGTACCATCTTCTTTCTCATATTGAGGACAAGGTAGAGAAGGAAAAGAAAACGTCGGAGTTCCTTTGCTCTTACCGAACCCTACACGATTCTATAACTTCAAGCACTGTTGAGTGAGTCTCCGGTGAAATCATGTTCAGCGTCATGTGAAATTCCTGGATAAACAATACAATTAAGATAAGAACTCTAGTAACATATACATACAAAACCGGTAGGAAACAATGGTCCAGACTTTTGTTGTATCAATAAGTCAGATGACTATGTTAGAAGTGGTTAGGTATTGAAATTGAGTATCCCTGTTTGCAGTTTAGTGTCACCCCCACCCCCCAACCAGCGTGATAATAGTGATATCTGAGCCACTTTGTGCCTGCCTCAACATTTTCATTGGGTATCTTCTACCTCCCACTAGCACAGGTAACTCTGTCTATCAAAGCCTACATAGATGGGAAGAAATCACTAGTTTTTGTCTTTGCTGAAATTTGAATCTTGATCTTCTATGATTCTCACATACTTCATTTAAGCCACACTAATTTCATTTTAAAACACACCGTGTCAGAGTTATTTTACTAGCCAGGTTAATGAAAGTAAATCACGAATTTACCGACAATCCAAGCCCTGGGGCCCCAATGGAGAATTTATGGCACCGGTGAGATAACATTTGGGAGATCACATAGCACAAATTTTTGAAATTTGGGAGAGAATTTCACAATTTTTACTATCATTCTTTATCAACTCAAAGAACTGGACAAGATCACATACCACAAATCTCTCCAGCACAGGTACAAGAACGGACAAATTATGATCTGGTAAATAACCAGCAATTGCCTGTCGTATGCTCTTGCTGATCCAAAGAATGATACTTAAACATAAGAGAGCATTTAAATAAGAGATAACAGATTACAAACTAATTCCAAAAGACTTAACTAACCTGTCAGTTGAAAGAAAGGCAAGAAGGAGAGCTGAATAAGCTTCTATAATCATTTTTTCAGCTTCTTTCTCTCCCTGTAATACAGCATCTTCATCATCCTATACAAGACAACCGCATTCAATTTCGTAGCAACATAGCCAAGCAAAAAATAATCTAGCACTGGTTAGTATATGATAAGACTAGTTTAACCTTGCTTTCATGCTCAATCAACTGAAAGACTCAATAACCTCCACTATCTTTTACTCCCTCAGTTCCAGTTTATGTGAACCTATTTCCTTTTTGGTCCGTTTCAAAAAGAATGACCCCTTTCTAAATTTGGAAACAATTTAGCTTAAACTTCCAATTCTACCCTTAATGAGAAGGGTTTATAACCACAAAAATACTCTGGACCCTTTTTTGACTTGTTTAGGACCACAAATTCTAAAAGTTATAATTTTTTCTTAAACTCCATGCCCAGTCAAACAGGTTCACATAAAATGGAACGGAGGGAGTAGTACATTTCTCTTGCCCCCCTCCCCCATCTTTTAGTTCCTCTCTCTTGCCCCTTCCCCACCCCAAGTGGATTTTATATCCCCACAAGTAGCCAAACTCTTTGTCCCATTAGAACTCATGAAGCCAAAAATCTTGTGATATGATCAGCAAGTTGAATCTGGCAATCAAAGCTGGCATCACTAAGCAGATCTAGAAAATGGAGAACTTTTTTTGTGATTAGTTGGAAAATACAAAATTAATGAACATTCAGTATCCTTATTCAATTTGCAGAATATAGAATTAGAACATACATACAACCTGAAGGGTAGGTTTTTAGAAAGACTATATAGTGTGGATAAGTAACTTAACACTCCAGACATAGAACTAAACTTTTTAACAGCATCCTATTTATTGACCACCAGGTCAGATGCGCATTTTAGACCTTGAAATAACAATGCAAAAATAATAATGATTTCATTTGTGGTGACCAAATTATACCTAGCTTGAATTATAAAGGGGTAGTTAAGTTACTTAGCAATAGAGAAAATTAGTTCTTAAAATTAGAAAAGAATACATTGTTAACATCCTATTTCAATATAGAAATGGAAATATGTGCAAAGCTTAAGCACACTAGAGCAACCTCGGGAGCCCAAGCTCTCCATTATTTTTTCCCATGGATAACATGTGCACATGTAATACTCTATCCGTACTTTTAAAGGATAACCAAAAAGTTATGTTTCAGCAAAGAGGTGTGATTGGTTAGAATTTGATAAAGCATGCTCATGGAGTCAACTTTTGAGTCTGCACTCTAGTATCACTGTTAGGTGACTGACTTCTCTGTGAATCACATGGAGAATAAACAACTGAGAACAAAATGAAATAACCCCATAATTCCAGAATCAGAACCAAACAACATAAAAAATAGCTATGCAATATTCCCTTCTCAGTAACAAGCACTCCAGATAATGCCAGAAAAGAATAAATTTGGATAAAGCAATCTCCCTACCCATTGCAAACTTTTTCCTTCCTCAGCAGCCTCTCCAGCCCCTTGATTTGCTAGAAAGATTGCACATAGCAGAGGGATAACATCTGTCTGGCTCTCCCCCTCAAACAAACCTTCTGATCCAGGCAATGAAACACTAGCAGCTGCAAGTCTCGACCTGCCATTAGCAAAAGGCTTGGTTTAATAAGTGCAAATGTTTATCAGGTGCTCTATCATCAGCAACTGAAATCTGACACTTGCATGACCACATACCAGTATGTCATTCTAAGAGATCTGGTAAAGCGATATGAGCAAACTACCATTAAATGGAAGAATGTTAAATGATCGAATTAATGAATACAGGGCGTTCTTCCTTTCTTTTTAATTTTTCTTTGTATAAGGAATTTCAAAAATTAACAAGGAATTATCACGGAGATGAGAGTTCAGCAAAGACACATGTCTCAATCAGCAGATTATGTTGCATGATCTGCTGGGATATGACACATAAGATACTAGTCATGCTGAGGAAATATCATTGTTTCAAGATTTCACAAAGTCCTCCTAAATAGAATAAAATAGGTTCCATAATATTTAAGCAATTACTACAAAGGCTTATAACCAAAAGGAAATTTAAAAGATGTATAGCTGTCTTAAATATATAAGGTGCAATTCTTCATAGGTGCATCTATGTTTGCATAACCTATACCACTTAATCAATTAAATTGCACACTATGCTCAACGATTGTTATCCATATTTTTACAATATTGCATCTCAAAATTCATGTGGAATCATATACTTAATTTCTAAGCCAAAATGTGCAAGCCTGTATTTAACAATTATATCAGATAAATGTCCACTGCTATAATCTCAACAAACGTATATTATATATGAAAACTGAAAGGCATGAGCTAGGGAAACTAAGTTAGAGCAAGCGTACAGTTAAGTTATGCCGAAAGGCGTGAGATAGGGAATAAAGTTAGACCAAGTACACAGTTGTAAAGTTAAGCATTGAGATATTCTTTCATTTACTTAATACTGAGGTACTCAACGTTAAGAAGAGAAGGATATTAAGGCCAAACCCATTATTAATCCCACTTACCAAGAGAAAATGTCTATCCACTATGTAGTAGGCTCAACAACCCCAAACACCTACCACGAAATACCATTTGGATTAGAAAACGGTTAATTTTCATTTGCTTCTTTTTTTAAAAAAAAAACAATGTTCGTATACATTTAGTGTTTCGTTTTTGTGTTGGAAAAACTTTATATGGAGAAAAACATTGTTTCCCCGAAAAGAAAACAGCAGCTTTTCCCCCCACACACAAAAAAAAAAAAATTGTTTGCTTTAGAGTGTTGATCCCATAATAATTGTTTCTACACGCTGATTAAAAGTGGACTTACTTTAAATTAACCATACAAATCCATGTTCCTATTACACTGTCTCCTCACACCATCAAATATTTTTTATAATGTCATCAACAATATAAAGTGGGAGTACGAACCACTTTTATATGAAAAGAAGTTTAAAACCTAACGACCTGATTTAGAGTCTAGTATAAGGTCCATTAATATTTATATGCAGCAAGATTTACCACAAGATCTCCACTCAATAGGAAACAGTTATAACTGGGACGCCACGAATTACCTGTTATATGGAATATTCCTAGTAATTTTCTCAGAGATGAAAACCATTTTTCCTTCAGAAGGGAGAGTATATTCAGACCTTCTAAAACTACTGTTATATGCATTCAGCTGGGAAATTGAGATCAATGAGATTTTCAGCATACTAGGAAAGAGGAATACCCTGTTAACAGCTTTTCTGACTAATAGAATGCGTGCGCTTTCTAATTCTAAGGAATTTGTGAAATATTACACCTAAAATGTAATAATCCTAACAAGAAAAAACAGTCACTCATTTAATGATCCACATCACGAGAAGAATTCTACCAGGGATATATGCAAGCATCAATATTCAAGAACAAACTACAAACAACTGCAAAGATGGCAGCCAATTTCTCAATGTTCAATAATAAATGCATGGAGAGCCACCCAAAATACAATGACGAGTAAACAAATAACCACAAAAGCCTACAGGGCTAACAACTTAAAGCACAAATCAAAAGAAAATATTTACCTGTTGCAGCCATTCTTCTCCACCAAATTGACTAGCAACCCCAAAATAGCAACAAGAAAATCTAGCTCTTGATCATTGAGATGACCTTCACTACCAGATACTACACCTGATTTTGGTGACCCATTAGAATCCATATGCAAGCTGAAGGATGGGAAATGGCTGGCAATCAAAGCAGACAAAGCTTCCAGCCCACCACTGGCAGCAATTTGCTGACAACCCATAGGGTTGTCATTCGTCAAGTTCATCAGAACCTGTCATTAAAAGACTTGCATGTCAAGAAATTGTGCAAGTTTGAGTATATTAAAGCAATCCTGGAAACAAAATGAAGAACAACAATTAAAGACTTCAAGGTTCTCCAACAAACATTTGACCTGTAGAATGATAAATCATTCCAACATAAAGCAACGTGTCTTCATAATCAACATATGAAAGAACCATACTGGACGGAGGAAAGACAGGAAAGACCTCTTGCTTCAAAATAGCATACATAAATTTCTTAACATTGAAGTGAAGCAAATTACTTTAACAGATGTGAGAAGGCAATCTGCCAGAAGGGTCGACATTTCCTCATCTGTAGAAGAACAAGAGGCCTGATCAGATTGATTGTTCTCCTTGCCACTTGACTCTTGTTTGTTCTTCTGGCTACTTGACTCTGGCTGGCTTAGCACAGTGAGAGATTGGTATTCAGCATCGCATCCAGGAAATGATGTCTGTCTACTTTGAGCTTGAGGCGCCTTTGGCTTAGACAGTAAATCCCATCGTGAAGGTTCAAACTCATCATCAAATGCAAAAGGATCTGGACTCTCTTCCATAAGCTCAAGTCTCTTCTCTCCATTACTTCTTTGACTATCACCAATCGAAAAACTCACTCTTGATGAATTCTTCTTGACCCCAAAACTGAAGGCCCCAGAGGTTCCACTACATGACCCAGTCTTGGAAGATTCAATCCTCAATTTAAGCTGCCAAGAATCACTGGTGGAAGTACTAGCAGACTCTAAATTGGATGCGGATGAACCAATCTGATCAGTGTGAGTTTCACTACTTAAGTTCTTCTGAGAACAGGAACCTTCACTTGTATAGCACGTCGTAGAAGAATCAATGCACAAAATCTGACAATTTCCATCTACAAGTTCAAAAGCGAAATTATTCAACATCTGAAGCTAATTATACTTTCATTGACTAACAACGAAATCAGAGAGGAATTGTCTGTTTGATTGTCTGTTTGGACGTTGCTTATATTTTACCCAACGAAAGATTTTTATGGGACCCCTTCATTCTGAAGACAACTTTCCTGGCCATACAGCACAGGGCCACTCGCTATTTAATCAAGCTATTCCTCGCCAAAAATGCCAAACTATAGCACTAAATTGCTATTTGAAAGTAGACAAATTCAAAAGTTAAAAGTTGTACTGTTGAATTGATATGCTTACTGTTAGCATTTCAGTGCTTTCTGTGAACAGTATGGGAGGTCATATTCCATGTTTGGCATTAACAACTATTGGGGACAAACAAGAAATACCAAAGCTGCCCTACTTCAATATCTTTTTCCGGTATCCTCCAGATAAACTTCAATTGACTTTCACTGTGGAGTCATCTCTAATAAAGGCGCATCTTTAAACTATCAAAAATCCAATTAAGAATAATATAACAAGCACCACAAAGTGAGCTATCAAACCACAAACTCTAACAATCTCCCTATTTTAGCAATCTCTTGCATTACAATTTAACACACTGCATTCATGGGTGAGAATCCAGAGAAAGAGGAGAAGATATTTCTGTGTTACTAGAACTTTGGGATTCTGAGAGCAGCACCTATGGCTTACCTCCTCCAAAATTTTTACGGAAAAAAAGAAGAAAGAGAAACTGCCCTGTTATTGTCAAGTAGTTTCAACTTCTTACCCCGTCTTTAAACAGAGGAACAAGATGATACCATCAATGTGCAGTCTAGACACACTCCAATTTCCTTTTGCCAGAAAGAAAAGAATAACAGCTTACCTTTCTTGTCTGATAGTGAACGTAATTCTGAAGCATGAGCAGTTCCAGCTGAAAGGTTACACACTTTTCCATTGTTGGAACTGTCCAAAGAAGTTCTATGCAGGAAAGCACCTAATTTGAAACAAGTCAACAGTCAGGAAGCATCATAAAGCCAAGGGATAAAAGAAAAAATAGCAAATGGACTAAAGGCAAAAAAACATAAGAGGCAATAATTTTTTATATGAAAATATAAGAGGCAATAGTACCTGAGAGAATCTTGATCACGCTTAAGATTAGCTTTGTGAAAGACCTTGGGGAGTTCAGACCATCTAATTTTCCTTTCATTTGAAGCAAGTGATTCTGAAACAGAACCGATACTGAACTGAACATCCAAGACTTCAAGGATTCTGAAAGGCAGTCTACTAAAAGGTAAAGTTGGAATTGATATTACCTGATTGTCCATGCTAAGAAAGGTCGCGTTTTCCATGATTTTCAAACATTTTAAAAGTAGCACCAGACTTTCTAGGGCAGCATAATCTTTAGAATCTGACAAGGACTGCGAGCTTAGCTCTGACCATCCCTGCAGAGAAAGTAATGTCATGGCTGCTGCTTCACATAGATGACATTTCAAAAAAAGAAAACAATCATGTTAAGCATAAAACTCACTGTCCATTGTCACCTAAAGCTAACAGCTAGCATCAAAACATCTTTCTATACACCACTTATTGATAACAACAATGAGTAAAGAAGAATAACTCAAATAACAACATCAAAGTCCTACACAGATTGCACGCGTACACCAAAGATCTAGATAAATACCAAAATCCATATAAATTTTCTATCCTATGTGCACATGTTCATGTTATAACTGGATAAAAGCAAAGGGTATGAAGGTGGTGATAGGGGAGTAGAAGTCATCATGTTCTTCCAATCCAAAATGGTCATATCAGCGCTCCAACTCAGAGCTTAACTAGAAGAGGAATATAGAGCATGTTGTTGGCTCAGCTGGCTCTCATATGTCACAAATTTATGAGACACATCTCTGGTAACAACACAGAAAATACACACAGGCTCACACCTCCAAAACAGAATGACAACTCCTTGCCACCTCAAAAGCCGCATCAAGTCCTCCAAGCTCTCTCAGTTTTTCTTTGAAGTTTCCCCCACTTCTCCGCACAGTGCCAGAAGTATCTGAGTGAATTTTGACAGAAATAGGAAAATGAAAATTATGTTATACGGTGCGAAAAATGGATGAAATACAGATCAATCACTGTCAAGTTAGCCCGAGTATCCATATGATTTCTTCAAAATGATGCAATTGTAAGCCACACTAAAGGTAAGACTGGCAAAAAACATGGGTCTGATCACTAAAAAATTCTAGAACATCATAAGATGGAATTTCCAGATATAGAAAAAGAGTCAGATCTCAAGTTTTGAAAGCACAAACATCTAAAAGCAAAATCAACTAATTAAGACAAATGTAGATAAAAAAAAAGTTACCAGTAAAGCATATTACAAGCCGTAAACATATATAAAAGCAAAGCACAGAACTTCTTAGCTCTTCTACTTTCTGTCTTTTTACCTCTTAGTAGGAGACACAGGTAACAACCAAAATGCAATCTCACGGAGTTAAGGAAACACAAGATACCCAGATTAACTTTCGATGCTTATAGCAAAATAGCAACCAACCCACCCATCCTAAAGGATAAATATATATTAATTAGCCTTGACATTTACTGCGCAGAAAGAAAAAAAGACAGATCCAACAAAGTGATAATATCCCTTAAAGGACCAATTAAGTGCCAACCAAACCTTCAATGGAGATAGTAGACAAGCAAGCTTTTGCCATTGTCAGTAGACTAATCCATTTTGGGTTTAACTCTGGTCTGTCATGTCCATCATTTCCATCATTTGGCTTTATTTCCTTGCAAGAAACAAGAACTTCCTTCACCTTACGGATTATTGAAGAGGAAGTAGAATCTAGCCCTTTTACACAATCTTGAGAAACATCAGCATCTAAGCGCATTGCTAAAAGCTTGCTCCCAATAGTTGGAGCCTTTGCTATCGGAGCAGGAGCGGCAACCGGTCTTAACAATTTGATAAGAAAGCGAATGCAGCTGGGTGAATCAAGAAGACGGTCGTCTCCTCCCTGGAAAATAATGGAAGATCAAAAACAGAAGGAACAGAGAAGTTCTCAGATAACTTATATAGATATAGTTTCTAATACAGTAAAATGAGCATGTATTAAACTATTAATCAAAAATTGCAAATATAAACAATATATATAACTGAATAATTTACCAAAGAGTAAATTTAGCATACAGATATAACTTATAAGGTTAACTTGGAGGAAGAAACTTTAAAACAGTCAGAACGTAATACATTGATGAAGGGGCATCCACGGTATGCTAAAGAAATACTGATGCCTTGAAAGCAATTGACAAGAGATTATTTCCAATCATACATCTGCGAAAGTTACTCATCAACTAGGCAGTACATGCCTCTGCCCTTGCTTAATTGGGCTGTCCCACCCTGTTCCAACTAGAGTGGAGAAAATAACCTTTCCCTATCTGACAAATCATGCAGAATATGCAGTAACCTAGTTCTTCTGTCCAAATGAAAGGGCTATACCGCTAGAGAGACAAAGAAGCTTACATCACTGGTCAAAATGTAGAATAGAGCTGCTGCGGCAAGGTTGCTAGGGGAGTCATCAAAGCTGAGTCCCAAAACAGCATCAATAATTGTTTTTGCCATCCTGACATCAAAAACTTGGCAGTTATACCAATGGGCAAAAAGGGATAAACATCAATAATCAGACGACTGAGAATTCAAGGAAAATGCTACATGTTTAGGATCTAAGCTGATAGATCATATGCATCTTCAATAAAAGTCATAGTCATTGTGATTATCAGAAATTTGGACCCCAGGAATGTCTAATTATTTCAAAAAAGAAGCCATACCCACATGAGTTACCAATGACTACCATTAGGTGTAAATTATAATTTATCTCAGCTATTATTCTTCACGTACTTCCAGAATTGAAATTTACATACTAGAATATCGAATTAAATGGAAGACGCATTCTAAAGGTGAATCATATCTCCCAAGAATAAGAAAAAGAAGCCTCCTTGAAGGCTCCATCAACACGTAGTCCTAGCAATTACTGAGAAAAAAATTCATATGTAACACTATCACACTAGGACCATTCAGCCAATTATAAATGGAAAAGCTTCATCAGTGAACCCAAGCTCATTATGAGTTTTGGAGTTCTCAGTCATTTAAAAAAAGGAATGATGTACAATTTATTTCCGAGCTCAAACAATTTGTACAAAACTTGAAGATAAATTTGTACATTTTTTTTGTATGTCACCTATCAAAATTCCTCTATTTGGAAATATTTATATATTTATCTCCTATAATTGTATACACAATTGACCATTAAGAAACGCTGTGATAACTGAGTTATTCAAGAAAATCAAGATTTATATCTATCAAAGAAACCAATCAAGATTCATACTGATCTAAATTCTAAACTATGTTTAAAGCCAAATTTCTTATACCCGTGAGAGCGTAAGACGCGACGCTGCTGAGCTGTTCCACATATAGAAAGCAGTGACAATAAACTGGCCCTTCTGATCCTCACAGGCTGCCCTTTCCTTAAACCATCCAAAGAAAAATTCACCTCATCCATATGTTCCATCATCTCACCACACTCTTGTGTCTCCATTAATGTAGCCGTCGGCCCCAGCGATGGCAATCCCAGCTCCTTAGATTTCACCTTCTTCTTCTTCTTCTTCTGTAAAAACCCATTTTCGTTGCCCTTCAACTTCTTCGGTTCTAGTAAACCCCCATCAAATTTCCCAAAATTACCATTTTGCCCCAATTCGTCCGATTCTTGAGATGAATTCAAACTATAAGGCTCCCAATCAAACGCCTTTTTTACCTTCTTGGGATTCCAAAAATCCTCATCCCTATCTTCCTTTCTTGAGGGCAAAATCGTCAATTCCTGAGATGAGCCGGCGGCATCATATGCGTATGGATCTGAATTATTCCAGTGAACCGAGTCTTGAGATGAAAACCCAAAATTGTAGATATCTTGAGAACCTTCTTCTGAAACGTCACCGTTTAAGCCTGAATCAGAGTAGCTCCGGGACATGCTTCTACTCCGCCGCCCGTACGTTCTAACGATCATTTTCCGAACAGAGAATTCAATTAAAAAATTCCTATAACTGGATCAACTGAAGAACAAAAGAATTGAGGTATTTTTGTAATTAAAATCGAAAATTTGGGGTAATTTGGAAGGAGTATTAGGGTTTATAGAAAGTATTCTTGTGAGCTTCGTTTCGGGTTTGGTATGATTTGAAAAAACGAAGATCAGGACCTCGATGCGTGTGAGAGAGAGAAATTGGAATTTATTTGTTGATTAAAATAGATGCGTTAATTTTGAAGTAGGTTTATTTACGAAAAGGACCAAGTGGTGGGAGCAGGGTTTACAAGGAAACGAAGGATCTGAGCCGTTGGTTTTGAATTCTGAACCTTAGATGTTATGAACGTTTGTTCGAATATTTGGTGAGAGAGGGTAGTTAGGTAATTTGAAGCAACTTGGAAGACTTGTCCCGTGGGGACCGTTCAATTTACTCGTATTACTCAACGTGCCGTTAATTTCCGTTTAACTCATTAGGAAAATTTGAAAGCCCACAGAAGCAGCTGAACGAAGCCCAATATATCTGAATTTTCAAAAAGAAAAAGGCCGAAAGTCCAGGCAAAGCAATGTTGAACACCCAACATTGCATTTTTTTTAGTAAAAATTGCGTGGGTAGTCATTTTTTATAGTGGTATTTATTTTTTATCCAGTATTTTTAATATTTCGCAATAGTAGCTACTAGTCTATTAAAATTAATATAAAAAGATTGTGTTGCCCTTTCTTCTATCTCTGTCATGTTAGGGAGAAGTCGTCGGTGGACTCCGTCGCAGGTAATTCAAGTCGATACTAAGGAATATAGAAAAGAACCTTGTTGGCAAAATATTCGGAATGGAGCTTTTTTCAATAAATATTCTTGATTTAAGTGATAAAGCATAGGATTTCTTGAGTGTGTGCGTATGGTTCTTGTTAAGTTGAGATTCAAGAATTTGTACCTAGGGAACTTGCCTGCAGAATCTCAATTCCATGCTTAGCTACTTTCTATTAGATGTTTGGTTTGCTTCTGAAAACCAATTCCTTTCCAAAAGGTAAGGACACGTAGTCCTGAAGTCTTGCAGTAGTATTTTCATTGTACTATTATTGTAAGGAATGAAAGGTAAGTGACTCAACTCTTCTTCTGATCGTATATTAGTATTTTGTATTATTTAAAGCGCATAGTTTAATGGGATTTTGGATGTATTGGTAGGTGGTACCATGGTAGCACGCATATACACTATTAGCTTATTTCGTATATGATAATTAATGATATAGTGATTCATATTTTTTTCATTTTTTATTTTACTTAAAATAGTCAAATGTTAAACTGGCAATCTAACAAAGTATTTGTTATTACAAGGAATGAGAGTTTTATTTGACTCGATTACTTATTCCAATCTTATATGGAGTTATTTTGTATATGAAGTTGCATCATTTTCCATAAGATATCAGTTGAATGCCGTCAAAGGTTATGGGATGGTAATAAGTATCTCGTCATTCTTAATTAGAGGTCTCGAGTTCGAACATAAAAATAAAGTCGTCTTTGATAGGGAGTGATCTACTCCCTTCTCCCCTAAGGGGGACTTCTCGATATGAATCCAACTAATTTTTTTCTTAACTATATAATATGTAAAATAATAAACCTAATTACTGCTATTAAGAGATTCTTATTTAATTACCTAATATATCTATATTTACTACGCAAAGTAAGTATCTAGCTCCAATCTTCTCTATTTAGACTCCCGGCTTCCTCATTTTTTCTCATTCACTCTTTCCCTCCGTCTCTTTGTTTTCTCTCTCATGCCTCTATCTCGCAGCTTGCATTGACGCAAAAAAATTGTTATACTTCGAGTAAAAACATATCCAAATCTGTATCTCATAGAGTCAAACAAACGATAATGTTGCAATTACTATTTGACCGATTTATGGGTTATCTGCGAAAATGGTAATGTTGTCAATTATGTTATACCATTAGTCCCAACGTAAACCTTTAGCATGCTAGACTTAGTTATTTGGCATAAGCTGCAAACACATGCATATTGATAATTTCATTTGGATCAATTAATCTCCAAAAGTTCAAAGTAAACAACAAAATAATCATAAGAAGTGCCAAGAACTCCAGAAAAATATAATAAATAGATGCATTTATACAACAATTAGCAATACTTTGACTTACGCATGATGATTTTACTAGAGTTTATGTCGAATTAAAGCCCAGTGTATAAATAAGTTGCATGTTGGGTATATGTTAATTGTATATTAAATGTTCGATGAACATGCAGTAATGTATACACGATATACAAAATACATATATATGACTTACAAAAATATATACAGTAACAAAATTGTATGAAGTTGAATTTTTTTTCACTAGATTGTACAGAAAAATAATGTTGTATGTAAGTTATATTTTGACCGAATTGTTATATAAAAAATCTTGCTAATTTTTGAATACCCCAAAAATCTAGTTAAAGCGAGTAATAGATGTCATATATATATATATAGCAAAAGTCACTTCAATGCCTAGAAATTTACAGATTAATCCATCGAAGTTATTAAGAAATTAAGAGAATATATATATATATATATATATATATATGTGTGTGTGTGTAAAATTTACCTTCTTATACTATATATGAAACTTTATTATCCACTCTAATCAAGTTATAACTTAATTACATGAGCATATACAATTTATCAATTATATACAAAATAGTTTTAGATGAGTATCCCGTTATATTAGAAATTGAATAGGGAATTCCCGTCCCTACGCTCTCTCTCTCCATATCTCTTTCTCTCTCTCTTTCTCTCCTTCTCCGTTCTTTCCCCAATTTTCTTACTTCGTCTTTCTCTGCTTTTCATCCTTTTTTTTCCCAGGAAATTCATCATTGAATTTCAATTGTTACAATATAGAGTTTTAACTTAACAATTTCCTTTTCATGTTGCACAATTTGTTCGAATTGAATTTGTCAATCAATAAATTTTGAAGGTATTTGATTCTCCACCATTGACAACCTAATTCCACGATAGGCGTCATGACGACGGGTTGGTTTTGGGTCGTGACAAATCCAAACAAATAATAGTTTTTGAAAATTCAAATTCAAAGCTTCGGAAATGTGTAGTGGTTGTCAATGGTGGAGAATCAAATACCTTCAAAATTTATTGATTGACAAATTCAATTCGAACAAATTGTGCAACATGAAAAAGAAATTGCTAAGTTAAAACTCTATATTGTAACAATTGAAATTCAATGATGAATTTCCTGGAAAAAAAAAGGGATGAAAAGCAGAGAAAGACGAAGTAAGAAAATTGGGGAAAGAACGGAGAAGGAGAGAAAGAGAGAGAGAGGCAGAGAGAGAGAAAGAGATATGGAGAGAGAGAGCGTAGGGACGGGAATTCCCTATTCAATTTCTAATATAACGGGATACTCATCTAAAACTATTTTGTACATAATTGATAAATTGTATATGCTCATGTAATTAAGTTATAACTTGATTAGAGTGGATAATAAAGTTTCATATATAGTATAGGAAGGTAAATTTTACATATATATATTTTTTATTTTATTTTTTTATTTTTTATTTTTGGATTTTCAAAAACTATTGTTTGTTTGGATTTGTCACGACCCAAAACCAACCCGTCGTGATGACGCCTATCGTGGAATTAGGCAAGTCAACTACTCAACCATTTCAATACATCAAAAGTTTTGAAAGGTACGGAAGCATTTAAATTCAAGGGATACCCTTTTAAAAGCAAATAATAAAAAATGTAACCTCAATACAAAATATCTCCCAAAATTGGGACGTTAGTGAGTACATGAGCATCTACATAGGAATACAGTCTAATACAACGTCTAGAGAATAAAACTGAAATATCATATGAAGATAATGGAGGAGAGTTCAGGTCTGCGAACGCAAGCATCTTCCCCGATAATCTCCGAAAGTTCTAACTCCTCAACTCAACAGTTGCCATGACGGGAAGCACCTGCATCTACACACAATGTGCAGTGTGTAACGTGAGTACAACCAACTCAATAAGTAATAAATCTAACCATTCGACTGAAAGTAGTGACAAACTAAACTGGTACAGTTCAATATAGAAATAACAATACAGAAACGTAGACATGCTTTCAAGTTTAACAATTAAACTCAATACCAGTAAGATAGATTAATTTTGAAGAATATGAGGAATATAACTTCTTTACATCTACATGTCAATGCACATGTTGTATGTGATGTACCATGTTGAATGCCTCAGGTACTCACGCTCTGGGAATGCTCAATCACTCAATATTGTATGGCCAATGCAGCCCAAGGAAGATCCATCCCGGAATATATATATCAACTAACCATCACTCACTCAGTACTGGGTAGGGTCAATCCAGCTTGCGGGGAAGATCCATCCCAAGGTATAAATGATTCGGACAAGTTTCATGTCTAGGGAAGATCCATCACTCAATATAATCAACTGCGCTCACTGAGGGTGTGTACAGACTTTGGAGGGGCTCCTTCAACGCCAACGCTATCATAAGCCAGATCTAGGCATAAATCAGTAAAACTTGTTGCACCGTGCAGCCCGATCCCATAAAATATCACTCATAATTAGGTCGTCGGCCTCACTCAGTCATCAATCTCTCCAGCCTCCCTCTCATGGGCTCACAATGTCATGAAACAAGACCGGAAATATGATATGATGCATCAATAAATAGCAACTAAGATTGAGATATGATATGTAATGAATGAATGTGACTGAGTACGAAATTTCAATGAAATCAATAAGTCGACAGCAAGAAACGAGCACTATGGGTCCCAACAGTACCAACATATAGCCTAAACATGATCTCTAGCATGATTGACATCTCAATTACTTTATCACATGATGAAAACACGGATATCAACAAGATAAATTCATTATATAGTTCCATTGAATAGAACATGTCACAATTTTCACGGTGCACACCTGCACGCCCGTCACTTGGCATGTGCGTCACCTCGACACCAATCGCATAACACAAAATTCGGGGTTTCAAACTCTCAGGACCAAGTTTAGAAGTGTTACTTACCTCAACCTGGAAAAATCTCTACTCCAACACATATTTGCCTCGCGAAATAGCCTCTGAATGCCTCGAAACTAGCCATAAATAACGTGTTACAATCAACATGGGCTAAAGGAATTAATTTCAGAAGAAAAATACTGAGTTATAAATCAAGAGTCGAAATCGGCACAAAGTCGTCCCCTGGTCCCACGTCTCGAAATTCGGCAAAAGTCACAAAACCTGAAATCACATTCATCCACGAGTCCAACTATATCAAATTTATCAAAATCTGACATCAAATCGTCACCCAAATCCCCAAATAAAACTCTCCAAAATCTCTAGCCTCAAACCCCCAATTTACATCTTAAACACACACCAACTAGGTGGGAAAATCAACGGGGAAGCAATATTATTGATCAAAATGGGATTAAGGTACTTACCTCAAGAGTCCCCTAGAAAATCCTCTCAAGAATCGCCAAAACCCGAGCTCAAAATGTTAAAATGAAGCAAAAATCGCGAACCCTTGTTTTTAAATAGTCTGCCTAGCACTTTCGCTTCTATAGAAACTTAACCGCTTCTGCAGCGTCGCATAAGCGACCACATACCCGCACATGCGACTTCTTATGCTCCTGCGTCCCCTCAGTCTGCTTCTGCGAGCATCCAAGATACTTCTGCTGAACCCAGTCCCCTGCCCAATTCCGCTTATGCGGTCCCCTGCCGCTTCTGTGGTCCCTTGTCTCATCTGCGGTCACGCAGGTGCGACAAATCCCTTGCACCTGAGACCTTCTCTACATAGCCCTCCTAAGCTTTTGCGCAACCAAGCATGCATCTGCGAGCTCGCACCTACGATCAAAGATCCGCATGTGCGGTTACACCAGCAGAGTTGAGCTACAAAGTCCTCCAAACTCCAACTTTGATCTGAAAACCATCCGAAATCACCCCGAGGCCGTCGGTGTTGATACCCAATTTTTCCTCAAAATATTTTAAATCTGCATACATAGCTTGAAAATCATGTATCAATAGTAATTGATTTTTTTTCACAATTTCCCTATATTTATATTAATCTATCCAACATTTTATTTCCAATAAATAATTATGAAATTGCATTAAATGATTTCAAAAGCATTTTTGGGTTTCATTAATTATTTTGGTCCTATTAAGACCAAATTATTTCATAATTAGCCAGATTGGCACCTTTTGGCTATAATTACAATTTTGCAATTATAGCCCAATCATACGATTTTATACTATATTTTATCCATAAATTAATCATTTATATTTTAAATACTAAGTAATCATTATTAATTATTTTCTACGCATGAAATTAATTTTTTTTAATTAATAGCTATTTTATAAATTATTTTATTTAATTGGGTATTTAATAACTAGCCATTTTTATTTTCAATGATAGCCTAAAAAAATCTTATCCCAACCCAATTAATTGGCCCAAATATCTTAGTCCCAACACCTAAGTCCACCCAACCCAATACCCTACTTCAATCTTGACCTTTCCATAATTAATCCAAACGACCCCCCTCCCAAACCCTCACTTCTCTCATTTCCCTCACCTGCTATCCTTCGTCACCCCCTTCCCCTTCTCTCTCAAATCCTCTCTGCATCAAACCCTAAATCCCTCGCCATTCTCTGGTTCACCGGTGACAATGACGGTTCCCTATCCCCTAGCCTCTATGGCTCCTTTTTATGGCTCGATTCTTGCATCCCTGAGGTCCTCAAGGGACTGGTTGGTTATTCATCCACCCCCAGGGGTCCGTTATCACCTCCCATTGCTTTCATGCCATTTTCAGGCCGTCCATGGCCATCTGAGTAAGATCCTCCCATCTCCAGCTAGAACTTGTGGTTTCTAAGTCGATTCTCTCTTTCTCTTTGGGTTCTCACTCTGAACCCTAATTTTAACACTGGATTTCTTAGATCTGCAATAGATCTGGGTATTTCCGAGTTATTTTTCTGTTTTCTTAAAGAATCTCCGATTTTCTAAAGCATCTCTTCATTTTCAAACTAGGGTTTTTAACCCCTTTTCAAAAAATGCTCTCCCTTCTGATTTTAGTATTAATCTATGATTTTCACTATGTTTAAGCGGTTATTTGAGTTTTCTCTTTTTATCTGAGTTATTATGCAGAAATCCCAAGTTTCTTGGTTTTAATCTGTGATTCTGAGTCTGTTTTCGATAATATATTCACCTAATTTGTATGTGTATTGGTTTCTCACGAACACTCTGTGATTTTGTGATTTTTACCCTATGTTTGCTTGTTAGGGTTTTTGACTTCGACTATTCCTACCTATTATGTGTTTATTCCCAGAAATTTGTGTTAGTTCCGATTTTCTTCGACTTTATCCTACTTTGTCCATCAATGTTTCTGATTCTTCACTTATTCTGCCTACACCATGTTCAATCTGTTAATTGGACTATGCTCAATATGAATCACTAATTTTTATATGATTTCTACCCTGCTCGTCTTCTTAGGGTTCTGATTTTATTTATTATATATTTATTACGCTTATTCTCCCAAGGTTATGCTAAATCAGTGCTATTTGTGAATCCCCGAATCTTTGTGATCGATCCTTCTCTGATTTTCATAATATTCTATATTGATTTTAACTTGTGAAATATTTTCTGACCTTATTCTATGGTCAATTATGTTGTTAGCTGATTTTAAGCATTTTCCTTAATTAAGGCACGATGAATCTAGTCTCATTTACATGTGATATACTTGTATTATACCTATGACGTTTCCTTAATTGGTTGTACTTAGCCTCATACAATTATCTTTCCTTATTTTATCACCTGTCTATTACCGTTTGAGTATGATTCCATAATCAAGGGAAATATTTATACTAATTTGATTCTAATTAGTATATACTTCTATAATTACTGTTGAACTATTATTTTTATCTTATTCTTATGCCTGTTTTAAAACTATAAGTACCCTAGTCTTCATTATCAAACACACGAACACATTGCTCAAAACTCTCTCGTATACACAAATACTCACTTCTGCTCTCCTTCTGGTTACTTGCTATTATCAGCCGGCTGCAAGCCAAGGCTGATTATTCTACCCCCTTACTCTTCATTCTGTGTTTGCTATCTCCTATACTGGTATGTCTTAATTTCAGTTTAAGTTTCAAAAATAATATGTTTCTTTTAGTACTTCAATCCATCCTGTTTCTAATATGTTTTTACCTATGGTTTTGTTGTGATGTCTGCATTTGACCTGCTTGCACTGTTGTTCACATAACATGTTATGTACTCCCCTCCCTTAGACCCATCATGCTTATGAAATGTTATCCCACTTTTTAGTATACCTCAATATGATTCTGCCTTACTTATGCTTCTCTGATTATTAGCATTAACTTTTCTGTGGCAAACAATTTGTACCTTATGTTATTCGAATATGAGTAATCGTAAAGTTTATGCTATATCCTTGATCTCTGGATGCCCCCTAGCATATTGTTGATTATGTACTTAGGTGTTCCTGAAGCTATGTTCCTACCTATGTGCCTTATGTGTCCCCCATTACCCTTGTTTGGTGTTGCTGAACTTGCCTTGGTTCGGTGTTCTTTGGCTGTGTATGAACCTGTTTTGGGTGCTATGCCTGGACTGTTGCTTGCTGCTCTACTCTCTTTTCAAAAACTGTTTTACTACATAACTTTATAGTTCTTTACAAAATCTTTCAAACAAGTCTCTTTTCAAACTGTTTTCCTACTCAATCTTTTCAAAACTATGTCAATCACTCTCACTCTACTCTTAGACATTTAAGTTCTGCCCCTCTAATGTGTGACTGCTTAGGGACCCCTATTAGATCCCTCTGAACTTTGATGCATTAGAGTCGGTCCTTCCACACTGCACTCACTTCATTATGGTTATGAAATCTGGGTGTGAGCACTGCCCGGGATCCCTTGAGGGCCTTAGGGAACTCTGACACACCCGGATATGAGAAAGGCTATGAAACATTTGTGCACTTGAGGTTCTGGAAGTCTGGGCCAGTTTTCAGGCTCTCTATAGTTTAACTTCTTCTTTTCCTTTATCTATTTACGTAATTTATTCACCTCGTCTGTAATATTTATTTGTAAATGAATATTGGGGATGGCTAGTGAAATGGGAGGGGATAGCCATATAATTTTATCAATGCCACTGGGTAGAAATCATGCCTTAAGCTTTACATTTCTTATATCTGCATTAGAATCCATGCTTAGGATCAACATGCCAAGCATGCATTAGATATCATGTATTTAAGGCTTTTTCATGTTTACTGCTTTAACATACGACATACCTCAATTTATGTTTGTGCCTACCACTTAAAAATCCTGCTCTTTAGGCGATAAAATTAATACTCATGTGCATTCATGAATCATGCTTAACAACTCTGTAATTCTCTATGCATTTTAGAAATCATGCTTTAGGAATCCTGTGCATCCTGAAATTATATCCTAGCCACCATGCATTCACGTGTGCATACTAGATACCATGCTCTAGGATTTCGTTTACATTTACTTAACTACGCCTAGTTTAAACTGTTGATTCATGAAAATGTATAAAATAATCTCGCATATGATTATCATGTCTGTTCTTAATAGAAATTGATAACTATCTCTGCATTATCATATTTACATCACTTAGAACAACATGTTTTAGGTAAAACAACCTCTGAACTGTTTAATAATTCTGGTAGGCACTATGCACAACCCCACGCCTAAGCAAGCCTTAGGTAATCAATCTCTTAAAAATGAATATTGTTTTGATTGTGTTTGCTTCCTAAGGGCTAACAATTTTTTTTTAAAACCAGTAGGCAAGCTGATTAGGTCCTTGCTATTGAGTTTATAAACAAGTTGCATACTTCTGTGCATTGATATTCACTTAGATATTCATTCTTAGGATCCTGTCTAATAATACTGTCTCTTGTTTTGTGTTTGAGAGGTGTTGTTTATGTGCAATATATGTGGAAGTAAACTTGAGCCTTTTAAACTGCTTTTCCCGCATTTATTTATAAAGTCCTACTTGTTCTTGCCTGTCGCTTAGAATTTTATCTTTTTAACCTTAAGGAGTTTTGTCTAGAACTACTTATATTTAGAGGTCCTAAATTACTCCAGGTCCATTATGAAGGTACAAGTAGCAGCACGCATAGAGGTCGTTAAATAAACTCGCTTAATAACCGCTAAGGGTTGGGAAAGGGTAGACATGGATATGATATCCAGTGCGCTAATGCCACGAGTAACCCCTTTTCTGAGGAGTGATTATCGGGTATTGTATTGATGTGATCCTATAGGATAAACAACCTAGGACCCCCCCTATCCCTTACACATGTGTGCTTAGATTGTAAAACCTCTAAAACTTTGTATATGTGCTTAGATGTGACGACCCGGCCGGTTGTCTTATTAATTAACGCCCCGATCCCCTATTAACTATTTTCCCCAAGTCTATTTCTGCTAAATTGAATTGCCGGGACATTCGGTTTTGAGTTTTGGGACACTTAGTCCCTAAATGAGAGCCTAAGTGTTGGAAAGTTGCCCGTAGTAGGAACAGTGTGAAGACGGCCTTGGAATGGAAATCTGATGGTTCCGTTAGCTCCGTTAGGTGATTTTGGGGTTGGGAGCGTGTTCGGAATGCATTTTGGAAATCCGAGGCTCATTTAAGCTTGAAATGCCGAAGTTTGAATTTTTGAAGGTCCGGTCCGATAGTGAGATTTTGATCCGAGGGTCAAAATGGAGTTCCGGAAGTTGCAGTAGTTCCATCATGTCACTTGGGATGTGTGTGCAAAATTTCAGGTCATTCGGACGTGTTTTGGTTAGGTTTTTGATCGAAAGCATGTTTTGATGAAATTGGAAGTTCTTAGGCTCAAATCCTTGTTTAATTCGAGATCCTGATGTTGTTTTAGGTGGTTTAAGGATTGGTACAAGTTTTAATGTTGTTATGGGATATGTCTGTAGGTTTGGTTAAGGTCCCGGGGGCCTCGGGCGTATTTCGGATGCTCAACGGGCCATTTCCTCCTATTTTTGAACTGTTGTTGCTGCTTCTGGTGCGCCTCTATCGCGTTCGCGAGCAGCCCTTCGCATTCGCGAAGGCTTATTTGACCACCTGGTACTTTTCTTCTTCATGTTCGCGTCCTTCTCCACGCGTTCGCGTAGATTAATTTTGGAGAAGGACCAGTTTTCCTCATCGCGTCCGCGACCGGTCCCTCCGCGTTCGCGAAGCTTCACCTTTTCCTCCATCGTGTTCGCGGCCAAGCCATCACGTTCTCATAGCTCTATTTGGACCTGAGGGCTGGGCCTATTTTATTCATCGCGTTCGCATTCCCTGTTCCGCGTTCGCGTAGCTTCATCAGCCCAGACCTTCGCGTTCGCATGATGTCCCTCGCGTTCGCGAAGGGCAATTTCTCAGCCTTCACTTTTTCTTCTCGCGAACGCGAGCCTACTTCCGCGTTCGTGATGCATTAAATGACTAGACAGTATAAACATCTCAAAATCCGAGGGTTAGCCATTTTTACCAAAACTCAAGCTTGAGAGCTCGGATTTGAGAGAGATTTCGAGGGTTTTTCAAAGGCAACGATTGGGTAATGATTCTAAACTCCTTTTTGCTTATAACCCTCTAATCTAATCACGAATCCCTTCTAATTTCGGATTTTTGTATGGAAAATGGGTAAATCTTCATAGACCAAATTATTGAATTTTGAGTGGGTGATTGACCTCCGAATTGAGAGATTTTTATATGGTTAGACTCGTGAGAGTACGAGGGTTCTGAAAATGTAAAATTTATCCGATTCTGAGATGCTGGAATGAGGAGTTTTTTGGTCATTTTACCTAATTCCGTGCCTTTGCCTTGAATTAAATAGTAGAACCAGTTGCTTGAGATGTTATTTACGACATGTAATTGAATTGTATAGATTTGGTCCATTTGGAGTCGGATACTCGTGGCAAACGTGTGGTTTCGAGTTGATTTTGAGTCGGTTTGAGGTAAGTGTCTTGTCTAACCTTGTGTGGGGGATCTTTCCCCTTAGGATGTGATATTTGGTAATTGAATGCCTTGTACGTGAGGTGACGAGCGCGTACTTGTGCTAATTGTTGAAAATCCGGTTTTTACTTTAAATACTTCGACTGAGTTTCTTTCTTACCTGTTTTATTCTACTTGCAATTATAGCCTATGCTAGTTTAGAAAAGCATGCCTAGTTGACTTAAATTGTCTATTTGCTCAAGTTGCTTGATTGTACTATGTGAAGCATGTTAGGCTAGAACTACTTGTTTCTTTGTATTTTCTTTGCACTCTATTTCCGAATATCTTCTTGTTGTGGCTGCGTATTTACATTGGGACTACATATGTGGGATTCCGGTAGCTCCCCCCTTGTTTGTTTACTTTGGGACTGCGGGTTAGATTCCCGATAGATCCCCCTGCACATTGATTAATGGACTACGAGACGGTATCCCGAGAGATCCTTCGAATATACACA
Source organism: Nicotiana paniculata (assembly GCA_005239505.1). Lineage (NCBI taxonomy): Eukaryota > Viridiplantae > Streptophyta > Magnoliopsida > Solanales > Solanaceae > Nicotiana > Nicotiana paniculata. Next base: position 21,775 of record ML306365.1, on the reverse strand, counting down.
TATGATGGACTACGGGACGGTATCCCGGGAGATCCACTGGACAATTGAGAAAAGGACTACATGACGGTATCCTGGGAGATCCTCATTGTTACCATTGTCATTGAGTTGTACATATTCCGTGTTTACTCTGTTCTTTGTGTTTTGTTATTTTCTTGTTTGACCTACCTTAATTCACTGTTGTACTCATTATTACTGCCTGTTTTTATACTGTAAATTCCTATTATACTGTTTAACCTCAGTAGGGCCCTGACCTTCCTCGTCACTATCCGACCGAGGTTAGGCTTTGCACTTACTGAGTACCGTTGTGGTGTACTCATGCCCTTTTGCGCATGTTTTTCATGTGCAGGTCCAGGTACCTCCACCCAGGCGCACTATCCCCGAGGTTGAGAGATCTAGCAGAGACTTCAAGGTACATCTGTCGCGTCCGTAGACCAGGAGTCTCTATCTTATTCCAGCTTTAGTGGAAAGCTTTTCCTTCCTTTCAGTTGTTTAGACATTCTGGAGTTAGAGCAGTGTATTACATTTCTGTTAGCCTGTGTTTTCCCGTGAGTTTCCAGGTTTTGGGGTGACATTATAGACTCCCGCATTATTGGGTTGTATATGCCAAGCGGCATTTATATACAACCTTTCTTTAGTTGTTCAGTTTTAATTAATTATTTCGCAAGTTATGTTGTTTTTCCGCATTGTTAGGCTTACCTATTTATAGGGAATAGGTGCTATCACAACATGTTCACGGAGGGCGAACTGGGGTCGTGTCAAGTTGGTATCAGAGCCCTAGGTTCATAGGAGTCACGGAACACATGTCGGGTTATTAGAGTCTCGCTGATCTGCACGGAGACGTCTGTACTTATCTATGAGGGGCTATGTAACAGTTTAGGAAAAATCTTTACTTCATTGATTTCCTTGTCGTGCAATATTTTTGACATCAATTCTAAACCTCTGTCTTCTATTCTCTCACAGATGGTGAGGGCACGTGCTACCCGGGACGATCAGGCACCCGCGCTCCCTACTGCAGCCGTCAGAGGCCGAGGTAGAGGTCGAGGACGCGCACGCGATGCAGCGAGAGCACCTGCGCGAGATGCCGACGAGGTACCGCAAGCAGATCCAGCCGAATTCCAGGCACCTGACACGCCTATTGCCACTACTATTCCAATCCTTGAGGAGACGTTAGCTTAGTTCATGTCTATGTACACCACTCTGGCTCAGACAGGGTTGCTTCCCCTTGCGACAGCCATATCCCAGGCCGGGGGAGGAGCACAGACTCCCGCCTCCCGAACTCCTGAGCAACGAGTGCATGTGGAGCAGGTCCCAGAGATCATTCCTGCACCGCCCATAGTTCCAGTTCAGCCCGAGGATGGATCAGCTGCTTCAGAGGACGAGCAATAGAGACTTGGGCGGTTCAAGAAGTATGATCCTCCGGTATTCAGTGGTCTAGCATCAGACGATGCCTTGGAGTTTCTAGAGGAGTGCCACCATATTCTTCGCACTATGGGCATAGCCGGATCTAGTGGGGTTTCTTTTACTACCTTCCAGCTTCACGAATCCGCCTATGATTGGTGGCGCACATATGAGTTAGGCAGTCCAAACGAGGCTGCTTCACTGACCTGGACCCAGTTCTCAGATATGTTCCTGAGAGAGTTTGTTCCTCAGAGCCTCAGGGACGCATGGCACGCAGATTTTGAGCATTTGCACCAGGGTGCTATGACAGTTTCAGAGTATGTTATCTGTTACACCATATTGGCTAGGCATGCACCGGATTTGGTTGCTACTGTCCGCGAGAGGGTTCACCGGTTCATTGAGGGTCTTATCCCACCCATCAGATCTAGCATGGCTCGAGAGCTGGAGATGGACATTCCTTATCAGTAGGTAGTGAGCATTGCTAGGAGTATCTGGGGTATGCTCGCTAGGGAGCGAGAGGAGAGAGAGGCCAAGAGGTATCGAGAGTCGGGTCACTACTCTGGTGCCCGTACCCCAACAACAGGTCGACATGGTAGGGGTTATATGGGCCGCCCCGTTCATTCAACTCTTCCAGCAGCCAGCGGTACCCTAGCTCCACCCAGACCTCAGGAGCCTTACTATGCACCTTCAGTTTCTAGCGCACCTCCTGCGCGGGGTGCTTTCAGAGGTCAATCTAGCGGACATGGCCCTAGCTAGTCATAGCCACCACATCCTACCAGAGCTTGTTTCGAGTGTGGCGATACACGCCATATGGTTAGGGACTGCCCCAGACTTGGTAGGGGTGCATCTTCACAGACTTTTCAGCCACAACGTGCTCAACAGAGTTCTCAGGCCATGATCACAGCTCCAGCTGCCACCCCATCTGCCCAGCCAGCTAGGGACGGAGATCGGGGAGGTAGAGGTTGCCCTCGAGGGGGAGGCCAGGCCAGGCCAGATATTATGCTATTCCTGCTCGTACCGAGGTTGTTGCCTCCGATTCTATCATTACAGGTATTATACTGGTTTGTCACAAAGATGCATCAGTTCTATTCGATCCATGCTCCACGTATTCTTATGTGTCTTCTTATTTTGTTCCGCATTTGGGTATAGCTCGAGATTCTCTTGGTTCTCCTTTTTATCTTTCTACTCTTGTGGGAGATTCTCTTGTCGTGGACCGTATTTATCGGTCGTGTTTGATTACTATTTGTGGTTTTGAGACCAGTGCGGATTTATTGCTACTCGATATGGTGGATTTTGATATTATCTTGGGCATGGACTGGTTCTCTCCCCACTATGCTATTCTTGATTGTCACGCCAAGACCGTGACACTGGCTATGCCAGGTATTCCGCGTGTTGAGTGGAGTGGTACCTTAGATCACACTCCCAGTAGAGTTATCTATTTCCTTAAAGCTCAGTGTATGGTTGAGAAGGGGTGTGCCGCGTATTTAGCTTATGTGAGAGATGTCAGTGTTGATACCCCTTCTGTTGATTCAGTTCCAGTGGTACGGGATTATCCCGATGTGTTTGCAACTGATCTTCCGGGCATGCCGCCTGATAGAGACATTGATTTTGGCATTGAATTGTTGTCGGGCACTCAGCCCATTTCCATTCCTCCATACCGTATGACTCATCCTGAGTTGAAGGAGTTGAAGGATCAATTACAAGAATTGCTTGATAAGGGTTTTATTCTACCCAATGTTTCACCTTGGGGTGCTCCTGTCTTGTTTGTGAAGAAAAAGGATGGTTCTATGCGCATGTTATTGATTATCGCCAGTTGAACAGGGTTACAGAGAATAACCATTATCCCTTGCCTCGTATTGATGATCTATTTGACCAGCTTCAGGGCGCACATGTATTTTCTAAGATTGATTTGCGCTCAGGTTACCATCAGTTGAAGATTTGGGAGACGGATATCCCGAAAACTGCCTTCAAGACTCGGTATGGCCATTACGAGTTTCTAGTTATGTCATTTGGGTTGACTAATGACCCAGCAACATTTATGCATTTGATGCATAGTGTGTTCAGGCCATATCTCGACTCATTCGTCATTGTTTTCATAGATGATATTCTTGTTTACTCCCGGAGCCGGGAAGATCATGAGCAGCACTTGAGGATAGTGCTTCAGACCCTGAGAGAGAAGAAGTTGTATGCAAAGTTCTCAAAATGTGAGTTTTGGTTGAGTTCTGTGGAATTCTTAGGCCACGTAGTATCGAGTGAGGGCATTCGGGTGGATTCGAAGAAGGTAGAGTCCGTGCAGAGTTGGCCCAGGCCGTCCTCAGTTACAGAGATTCGCAGTTTCCTTGGCTTGGCGGGCTACTACCGTCGTTTTGTGGAGGGATTTTCATCGATTGCAGCCCCTATGACTAGATTGACCCAGAAGGTGCTCCATTTCAGTGGACAGTGGAGTGTGAGGCGAGCTTTCAGGAGCTCAAGACAGCTTTAACTACAACCCAAATCTTGATATTGCCTACTGGTTCGGGATCTTACACAATTTATTGTGATGCCTCGCGAGTCGGCCTTGGAGCGGTGTTGATGCAGGACGGTAGGGTGATTGCCTACACGTCCAGAAAGTTGAAGATACATGAGAAAAATTACCCTATCCATGACCTTGATTTAGTTGCCATTGTTCATGCCTTGAAGATCTGGCGTCATTATTTATATGGTGTTCCCTGTGAGAAATTTACGAATCACCGGAGTTTGCAGCACATATTTTGGCAGAAGGATCTAAATTTGAGCCAGCGTAGATGGTTAGAGTTGCTAAAGGACTATGACATCACTATATTATACCACCCGGGGAAGGCCAATGTGGCGGCCGACGCCTTGAGTCGCCGGGCGGAGAGTTTGTCATATTTACCAGCTTCAGAAAGGCCTATGGCGATGGATGTTCATGCCTTAGCCAATGAGTTTGTGAGATTGGATCTTTCAGAGCCCAGTCGGGTCCTAGTTTGTGTGTTTTCTCGGTCTTCCTTATTCGATCGTATCAGGGAGCGGCAGTATGATGACCCTCATTTACTTGTCCTCAAGGACACGGTTCAACACAGTGATGCAAGAGATGTGACCATTGGAGATGACGGGGTATTGAGGATGCAGGGTCGGATTTGTGTGACCAATCTTGATGGGTTTCAGGAGTTGATTTTTGTAGAGGCCCACAGTTCGCGGTATTCCATCCATCCGGTTGCTGCGAAAATGTATCAGGATTTGAGGCAACACTATTGATGGCAAAGAATGAAGAAGGATATAGCAGAGTTTTTAGCCAAGTGCCTCAACTGTCAGCATGTCAAATGTGAGCATCAGAGACCGGGAGGGTTACTTCAGCAGATTGAGCTTCCAGAGGGGAAGTGGGAGCGGATCACCATGGACTTTATGGTTGGCCTTCCTCGGACTTTGAGGAAGCATGATGCTATTTAGGTGATTGTGGATCGGCTGACCAAATCAACCCATTTCATTCCGGTACTGACTACATATTCATCAGAGAGGTTGGCTGAGATTTATACTAGAGAGGTTGTCCGTAGTATCTATTATTTCAGACAGAGGTACTCAGTTTACATCACCGTTCTAGAGGGTCATTCAGCAGGAGTTGGGTACTCAGGTGGAGTTGAGCACAATATTCCACCCCCAGACGGACGGACAGCCCGAGCGCATTATTCAGATTCTTGAGGATATGCTCCGTGCGTGCGTGATTGATTTTGGAGGGTCTTGGGATCAGTTCTTGCCATTGGTGGAGTTTGCTTACAACAACAGTTACCAGTCCAGCATTCAGATAGCACCGTATGAGGCTTTATATGGTAGGAGGTGCAGATCCCCGATGGGTTGGTTTGAGCCAGGTGAGGCCAGGCTATTGGGCACAGAGTTGGTTCAGGATGCATTTGAGAAGGTCAAGGTGATTCAGGATAGACTCCGTACAGCCCAGTCCAAACAAAAGATTTATGCGGACTGGAAGGTTCGTGATGTTTCATATATGGTCGGAGAGTGGGTTCTGCTTTGGGTTTCGCCTATAAAGGGCGTTATGAGATTTGGGAAGAAAGGGAAGTTGAGTCCGAGGTTTATTGGCCCTTTTGAGATATTGAGGCGTTTTGTGGAGGTTGCTTATGAGCTTGCCTTACCTCCCAGCTTAGCAAGAGTTCATACAGTATTTCATGTTTCGATGCTCCGGAGGTATCACGGTGACCCGTCGCACGTGTTGGATTTCAGTTCAGTCTAGATGGACAAGGATCTATCCTATGTTGAGGAGCCAGTGGCTATATTGGAAAGGCAGGTCAGAAAGTTGAGGTCAAATAACATTGCTTCAGTAAAGGTTCAATGGCGGTGTCAGCCAGCCGAGGAGGCGACCTGGGAGACCAAGCAGGAGATGCGCAACAGTTACCCTCAGCTTTTCACTACTTCAGGTATGTCCTTATGCTCGTTCGAGGATGAACAAATGTTTAAGTGTAGGAGAATGTGACGACCCGGCCGGTTGTCTTATTAATTAACTCCCCGATCCCCTATTAATTGTTTTCCCCAAGTCTATTTCTGCTAAATTGAATTGCCGGGACATTCGGTTTTGAGTTTCGGAGAGTTTTGGGACACTTAGTCCCTAAATGAGAGCTTAAGTGTTGGAAAGTTGCCCATAGTCGGAACAGTGTGGAGACGGCCTCATAATGGAAATCTGATGGTTCCGTTAGCTTCGTTAGGTGATTTCGGGGTTGGGAGCGTGTTCATAATGCATTTTGGAAATCCGTAGCTCATTTAGGCTTGAAATGCCGAAGTTTGAATTTTTGAAGTTCCGGTCCTACAGTGAGATTTTGATCCGAGGGTTCGAATGGAGTTATGGAAGTTGCAGTAGTTCCGTCATGTCATTTGGGATGTGTGTGCAAAATTTTAGGTCATTCGGACGTGTTTGGTTAGGTTTTTTTATCGAAAGCGTGTTTTGATGAAATTGGAAATTCTTAGGCTCAAATCCTTGTTTAATTCGAGATTCCGATGTTGTTTTAGGTGGTTTAAGGATTGGTACAAGTTTGAATGATGTTATGGGATATGTCCGTAGGTCTGGTTGAGGTCCCGGGGCCTCGGGCGTGTTTCGGATGCTCAACGGGCCATTTCCTCCTATTTTTGAACTGTTGTTGCTGCTTCTGGTGCGCCTCTATCGCGTTAGGGAAGGCTTATTTGACCACCTGGAACTTTTCTTCGTCGTGTTCGCGTCCTCCTCCACGCGTTCGCGTAGAGTAATTTTGGAGGAGGACCAGTTTTCCTCATCGCGTTCGCGACCGGTCCCTCCGCATTCTTGAAGCTTCACCTTTTCCTCCATCGCATTCGTGGCTAAGCCATCGCGTTTGCATAGCTCTATTTGCCCCTGAGGGCTGGGCCTATTTTATTCATCGCGTTTGCGTTCCCCGTTTCGCATTCGTGTAGCTTAATTAGCCCAGACCTTCGCGTTCGCATGATGTCCCTCGCGTTCGCGAAGGGCAATTTCTCAGCCTTCACTTTTTCTTCTTCGCGAACGCGAGCCTACTTCCGCGTTCGCGATGCATTAAATGACTCGACAGTATAAACATCTCAAAATCCGAGGGTTAGCCATTTTTACCAAAACTCAAGCTTGAGAGCTTGGATTTGAGAGAGATTTCGAGGCTTTTTCAGAGGCAACGATTGGGTAATGATTCTAAACTCTTTTTTGCTTATAACCCGCTAATCTAATCACAAATTTCCCTTCTAATTTCGGATTTTTGTATGAAAAATGGGTAAAACTTCATAGACCAAATTATTGAATTTTGAGTGGGTGATTGGCCTCCGAATTGAGAGATTTTTATATGGTTAGACTCGTGAGAGTAAGAGGGTTTTGAAAATGTAAAATTTATCCGATTCCGAGATACTGACCTGAGGGCGTTTTGGTCATTTTACCTAATTTCGCGCCTTCGCCTTGAATTAAATAGTAGAATTAGTTGATTGAGATGTTATTTACGATATGTAATTGAATTGTATAGATTTGGGTCATTTGGAGTCGGATACTCGTGGCAAACGTGTGGTTTCGAGTTGGTTTTGAGCGGTTCGAGGTAAGTGGCTTGTCTAACCTTGTGTGCGGGACCTTTCCCCTTAGGATGTGATATTTGGTAATTGAATGCTTTGTACGTGAGGTGACGAACGCGTACTTGTGCTTATTGTTGAACATCTGGTTTTTACTTTAAATACTTCGACTGAGTTTATTTTTTACATGTTTTATTCTACTTGGAGTTATAGCCTATGCTAGTTTAGAAAAGCATGCCTAGTTGACTTAAATTGTCTATTTGTTTAAGTTGCTTGATTGTACTACGTGAAGCATATTAAGCTAGAACTACTTGTTTCCTTGTATTTTCTTTGCACTCAATTTCTGAATATCTTCTTGTTGTGGCTGCGTATTTACATTGGGACTACGGATGTGGGATTTCCGTAGCTCCCCCCCCCTTGTTTGTTTACTTTGGGACTGCAGGTTAGATTCCCGATAGATCCCCCTGCATATTTACTTTTCGATTGCGGGTTAGATTCCTGATAGATCCCCCTGCACATTGATTGATGGACTACGGGACGATATCCCGGGAGATCCTTCGGATATACACATATGATGGACTACGGGACGGTATCCCGGGAGATCTACTAGACAGCTGAGAAAAGGACTACAGGACGGTATCCTGGGAGATCCTCATTGTTATCATTGTCATTGAGCTGTACATATTCCGTGTTTACTCTGTTCTTTGTGTTTTGTTATTGTCTTGTTTGACCTGCCTTATTTCACTGTTGTACTCATTATTACTGCCTGTTTTCATACTGTAAATTCCTATTATACTGTTTAACCTTAGTAGGGCCCTGACCTTCCTCGTCACTACCCGACCGAGGTTAGGCTTTGCACTTACTGAGTACCGCTGTGGTGTACTCATGCCGTTCTGCGCATGTTTTTCATGTGCAGATCCAGGTACCTCCACCCAGGCGCACTATCCCCGACTTCGAGGTACATCTGCCGCGTCCACAGACCATAAGTCTCTATCTTATTCCAGCTTTAGTATTAAGCTTTTCCTTCATTGCAGTTGTTTAGACATTCTGGAGTTAGAGCAGTGTATTACATTTTTGTTAGCCTGTGTTTTCCCGTGAGTTTTCGGGTTTTGGGGCGACATTGTAGACTCTCGCATTATTGGGTTGTATATGCCAAGCGGCATTTATATACAACCTTTCTTTAGTTGTTCAATTTTAATTAATTATTCCGCAAGTTATGTTGTTTTTCCGCATTGTTAGGCTTACCAAGTTATAGGGACTAGGTGCCATCACGACATGTTCACGGAGGGCGAACTGGGGTCATGACATTAGACTTTAAATCTTTTAAACTTAAGCACATTTGTGTGCTTGGACCGCAAATCTTCTCAAAACCTTCATCTATTTACCTATGTGTTTATTGATTATATGCTATCTGTTCACAACGTTTGTTTGGGCCGGGAACCACAATTGTGGACTTCGAGGGGTGCCTAACACATTCCCCTTCAAGTAATTTCAAGCCCTTAACGTATCTCTGGTTATCTAATCTGTGTTTGTAAATAACCTTTAGTAGGTGCCCTAACGCACATTAACTTGTTAGGTGGCAACTCTTCAATTCCTTACCTCTTTCCCAAAAGGAAACGAGTTGTCCCAATAATGTCGAATACCCTGATCGATCGAAAGGGGAGGAAAGAGGGGGGCGCGACAGCATGGCGACTCTGCTGGGGATTATCCTAGGCTTTTACCATTCTCCAAACTGCTTTGTGAACTTGTGTTTACTTTGTTAATACTTGCGCCCCCCCCCCCTTTTGTGCCATTAATTGTTTATCTCTTTCAAGTATTTATTCCTTTGAGAATCAAAACTGACATGTTTCTTTTTGTTTTCCCTTGTAACTGCTTTTTCAGTTATAACTGTTGTATTTACCGCTTTCATAACGTGCAAATACATGACAACATGATTTTATTGCTCATTTATTGTTGCATAAATCATGCTCAACATCATATTCCACTCGTGCCTATACAAATCCTATAGCAACGCTTGATGAGTGTTTGCGCCCTTCCATTTTATATCACCCCTAAATTCGGAAAGGCTTATTTGCGGTAAAACTAGTTGATCAGCGGTGCAGTCGACGGTTTCGTGCCTCTCCCCCTCAAGTTGTCCGCTTCAAGGTACCAGTCTAAAACCCCATAGAAATATTACTCTGTTATATTGTGCATGCATCATGGTCAAACCTAGCGGGGTTAACGTGTAGTCCACACGATAACCCTTTAAGACAACCTTATCCAAAAGTCCACCGAGTTTTTCATAATCCCAACGGACGCGGTCACGTTCTGTGCATTTATTTGGAGAACTAAATGCATGCATGCTAATCATAAGTGTATAAATAGTCGAGTCTGGTGGGAGTAAGGGTCTAACCTATCTATTTTGCAGAAAACAAGGCATGAAGTCCCCAGGTTCGGCATGGTCCAAAGAATACCACCACTATTGCTGGGTTGGTGGGAAGACCTCTCGCCCAATGACAAAGACCAAGTGAAGAGGGTCCTCGGGAACTTGCCCTCTTTACTGGATATTCAACCAAACAACATATTGATCGAAGCAACCACTATGTTCTGGGACAGAGAAAGGTCTGTGTTCTGTTTTGGCAACATAGAAATGACCCCCCTCTTGGAGGAGATAAGAGGCTTTGCGGGATTACCTTGGGACAATCCAGGTTTTTTGGTACCGGAGAACCGTGCCGCTAGGGGGGTCCTAAAAATGATGGGTTTGAAAAAGAACGATGATTTAGAGTGCCTGACAGAGTCCTACATACCTTTTGACTATCTCTATGAACGATACGACCATAGCAAATCATATTGTATCTTCCACGACGAGTTCTCTATTACTTCCTTGGGTCATATTCACTGCAGGGTTTTTGTGTTCGTCGCTTGCTTCCTGGGTCTGATGGTGTTTCCAAGCAAAGGAGACCGGATTCACACTAGACTGGCTATGATAGCCAAAACCTTAATGGAAGGGATCGAAGGGAAAACATATACCATTGTCCCTATGATCATAGTAGACATATACCGAGCCTTGGACCGCTGCCAGAAGGGGGCCAAACACTTTGAGGGTTGCAATCTGCTACTACAGGTTTGGTTATTGGAGCATCTCCAGAGAAGCCAATATCGTCACGAATTTCCACGAAGGGCGTGGAATGATCATATAGCCTTCCACCACCCTAAGAGGATGACCTACATCCCTGATAGGTTTGCTCAACCGGAAAATGCTACAGAACGGGCGCATTTTTTTAATAATTTGACCAAGGACCAGGTTCAATGGATGTTCGAATGGTTCCCTACCAGTGAATTCATCATCATATCGAGGGACGCTCCGCACCTGGTGCTGATTGGTTTAAGGGGCATATATCCCTATGTTCCCATCAGGGTCATGAGACAGGCGAGTAGAAACTAAGTTATCCCGCGAGTCTCCAAAATGAGTCATTACAGGGCAAATTTTCAGGACGACGATATCCCATACAAATGTGAAGCTCAACATCTGTGGTATCTCAAGGTTATTGTAGAAAAGGACACCATCGATCCCAACAGATACCACGCAGGACATGTACGCTTTTACCTATCATGGTTGGAAGACAACATAGCAGCGATAGTTTAGCCAGGCATCAGCCGAAACAAGGTCATAGACGAAGAGGCTGAGGCTCAGGTGAAATACAATAATCTGCGCAAAAGGGTTCGTAAGTCCGAGGCCGAGCATCTGGAGCAACACAAGACTAATATGGAACTGATCAATGAATGGAAGTAAAGGGCCATCAAATCTAGTGAAAGGTTGGAATATTTGGATCAGGGTCTGATGGAGCTAGAAGCAAAGACAAGAAAAAGGGTCGTCGACTGCCAAAATGCTGAGGGAAATGAAGGAGGGAATATAGCAAGGGTATACCTACTGTTGGGCATGCATGACCTAGGGAACCTGATTGACAAAACCAAGAAGACCAAGCCTGGGGAAGGTCCTTCGGGGACTAAGTAGTCTAGGTTTCCTTTTCATTGCTTTTACTAATGTAATAAGGCCAAGTGCCATTAGTGACTTTATTTCCTGCTCATTATTTTAGTGTCATTTTGGACTCGTTTATTTTACATTAATGAAATGAGGAATTTTTGCATCTAATTTCTCCAAAATCAACTTGTCGCTAGGCCTACCTCTGGCACAACGAGGCTCCCAAATTAGGACACGCTTTTATTCCTGCACTGTGTTTTAAATACCGCGATATTTTCTCAGGATCCTCACTGACTTGGCTACCTTTTGTTTTTTGTTTCTTTTGATTATTCCCCTCCCTAAAGTTTGGTTCGTGCATTCTGGCATCATCATCATATCACACAAGATCCACGGGCCCTCCACCTCCTCCTCCTCCTAGTCCACTTAAAGGCAAAGGCAAAATAGAAGATTTGGGAAACACCAAACAAGAAAACATAACGCTAGTGGAATGAACAGAAGCTCTTGAAAATCAAGGTACTCAGGTTCAGAATGATGCTATGTCACAACTCGAGCAAAGGCTGTTGAAACTCCAAGGGTAGCTTGAGCATGTCCGGAACTTCGAAAATTTATCCTTCTCACTCAGTGTCCCAGATGTCACTCAAAATCCCATACCTCCTTAGAACAACCCAAACAAACAGAACCCTCCCACAACCTATCATCATACAACTCTACCGAAAAAACAAATTATCCCACCACAGCACCAACACAACACTTTCCATGCTCCAAGGAATACCCCGCTAATTATCCCTGAACCACAAGACTCCACAAGTGACCACCTCTATGCTCAAACACCAGGTCATCAGAACAACCCCATATACGTGGAGAATCTACCTCACTCCACCCAACACGTTGCTTACACACCTGAATCCAGTGAGAAGGATATGCTCATTAAGAATTTAGTTGAGGAACTTAAGAAGCTGACTAGTCGAGTTCAGGGCGTTGAAGGGAGTAAGAGAGTCGAAGGGTTGAACTACGAAGATCTCTGCATACAGTCCAATGTTGAACTACCGGAGGGTTACAAACCTCCTAAGTTCGAAATGTTCGATGGTACAGGTGAGCCCAAGGTCCATATGAGGACCTATTGTGATAAATTGGTTGGAGTAGGAAGAGACAAGAAGATTCACATAAAATTGTTCATGATTAGCCTCACAGGAGATGCTTTATCTTGGTACATCAGCCAAAACCCTAAGAAGTGGTCCGATTATGTAAGTATGGCATCAGACTTCATGGACCGATTCAATTTCAATACAGAGAACGCACCAGACGTGTTCTATATCCAGAACCTTGAAAAGAAGCCCACCAAAACTTTTCGCGAGTATGCCGCTCGCTGGAGATCTAAAGCAGCCAAGGTTAGGCCCGCCCTAGAGGAAGAACAAATGAACAAATTCTTCATTCGGGCACAAGACCCGCAGTATTATGAGAGGTTAATGGTGATTGAAAACCACAAATTCTCTAACATCATCAAGCTGGGTGAGAGAATTAAAGAAGGTATCAAGAGTGGAATCGTCACTAACTTTGAGGCAATACATGCCACCAACAAAGCCTTGCAGTCTGGTGGTATAACCAAGAAGAAAGATGCAGGAACAGTAATGGTTGCACAAGGACCCAAATCCCCGTTAGTATACAGAACTTCCCTACTCACCTATCAAGCACCCTCGCCCACCTATCAGTCAGCACCTCCATCAACATATCAGCCATATCCACCGTCTACATATCAGCTTACTTCCCCCAGATATTCCCAACCAGCTCATGTTTATCATACGTACAACTCTCAGCCATCTCACTTCTAATCACCCCCTACTCGCTAAAATTTCCCGAGACCTCAGCCCAACTTCGATCGCAGACCTCCTAAACAATACACTGCCATTGCTGGACCTATCGACCAGCTATATGAAAGATAAACGCTGGTTATGACACTCCCATCCCTGCTATAACCCTTGAAAATCCATTCTAATGGGTTAACCCACATAAGACATGTGCATACTATTCCGGCTTGAAGGGGCATACAATTGATGAATGTCGTTCATTAAAAGATAAGATCTAGTCTATGATTGACAACAAGGTCATCCAAGCAAAGGAGGTTGCTCCCAATATTCGCAACAATCCGCTTCCAAACCATAGGGGTGTCAACATGATAGAGATAGAAGAAGATTGGGACCCAGAGGGGTCAATCGGGTTAATCATAGAAGGTGATGACCCAAATAAGCCAGCAGTCACTCTTAATCCTATCATAGTCCAGATTCATCCATTCGGAGACGTCGAGGTAACTGCATCAATCCCGTTCAAGCTTAAAACGACGCCCCTTGCAAACACGCATTTGCCGTTCGAGGTTGAATTCATGCCGCTTAGTAAGCCACCCATTCCATTTGAAGTAAAAGTAGCTACACCGATCACAGTGACGGTGTCAACCGCACCACCTTTCAACAATAAGACCATACCTTGGGATTATACGGCTGAAGCTAGAAGGAAAGTCAAAGTCAAGATAGAAGAAGCTTGTGCTGCACAGGGGATGGCAAGGACCGACAGGGTCTATACACCTGAACACTTGGCAACGTCTAGCAAGAATGCTTCCAACATGCCACCCGTTATTGAGACATGCCTAGATGATTTTTGGAGAAAGGTGCATTCCAGGGAATACTCAATCATCGACCAACTAAACAAAACTCCAGCCCAAATATCCATTCTACCATTGCTGCAGAATTAAGAGACACACATGAATTCTTTGATGAAAGTGTTGAACGAAGCATATGTTCCAAATAACATAACTAGTGGATAAATGGACAATATGGTAGGTCAAGTACTGGTGAGTCACAAAATCACTTTCCAAGAGGACGAGCTGCCGCCTGAAGGGCTAAGTCATAAAAAAGCACTACACGTCACTGTGCAATATGAGGACTACTTCATCACCAGGATTCTGATCGAGGGGAGATCTAGCCTCAACATTTGTACGTTGACAACGCTCAAGAAATTGAGCAAGGGGTTGCACGATATCAAAGAAGGATATATGAATGTAAAGGATTTAGACGGTTCTCAGAGGTCTACCATCGGCGAAATCAGTCTTTGTCTGCAGATGAGACCTACATGGTTCGAAATTGAATTTCATGTGATACACATATCGACATCCTATAATCTGTTGTTGGGACGTCCGTGGATACATGCCGCTGGGGCTGTGGAAAAAGCATTGCATCGGGCAGTGAAATTTGAATGGTGTCACACCTCTTTTTTGTTCCGCACAACCTTGTTACGAGGTTGAGTTAGAAGAGTTTTTCCAATTGAGGTGACATTTTGAAAAGGGTTTATTTGTTATTTAGAGTCGCCACTTGGAATTGAATTTTGGTATTGCAAGTCACCTTTTATTGAATCCCTTATCAAAAGGAAGATTTGACTCATAATTTATGATCTACGAAAACAGAAAACTGAGTAAGAAATTTTGTTGACCGAGAGGAAGGTGTAAGGTACCCCTCGAGTCCCGTGATTCTAGCACGGTCGATTTATTGACTAATGTAAGGCTTAAATCAAGTTTTAGTTATTCTTGTATTTTATTGATTATGACTTATTTATTACCGCTTAATTAGTTATTGTATTTTTATTAATGTGTTCACCTAGGTGCGGTACACACACAAGGCATTCTTCTTTGAAGTTGGATGTTAAACCAAGGTACACAAATGTACACATGATTAAAACATAATTATTTTAAATCTGAAGGCATCGAGACGCGGAATGCGCACATGATCCTTTTATTATTTTAGCATATCAATCCAAGGTTCAGGTATGAACATATGGGCTAATATTTAATTATTTTTTATCTTTTAAATTCGAGATATATATTTGTATATTTATTAAGAATGTTTTGCCAAAATTGTACGAACGCATACCTTGGTTTTAATTTTAAAACTTGTAATTTTGTCATGTGAACGTACAAACAATTACGATGATTCACTTAATTAAGAGCGCTCTTAAAGCATTATAACATATATGGATTATTTGCCTAAGTTTGAGATTATTGTGAAGGCTATAAGATTATGGATGTTTATTGGGAGAGTGTAGGATTCAATACTAAAGGGTTATTAAACTTATTTAAAAGAGGTATTTGAAATTAGAGTTAGTATTGCAACTTACCGATTTTGTGTTAAAGGCTTGCTAATGTTCCTATTATTTTATTTTTAGTATTATTATTTAAAGATATGAAAACTAGACTAGCTATAGGTAGGACCAACTAAACTTAAAATAATTCATTCATGTTATCGCCCAAAGAAGAAAGAAAGCAAATTTTCTACTCACTTTATTAAAACAATTTCATCAACAGTTAATCCCAAACCCATTAATACTAAAGAAATCTCTAACAAGAAAAATATGAACTTAACTCTACCATATCATTTTCCAATTCCAACAAGAACGACTCATAAACTAAAATGATAAAATATTAATGAAATAAAACCATGAACCCATTAAGATCTAGCTACTTACAAGTTACAACACAAATGGAACAACATAACTCATAAACATCAATAATTAATATGACCCAATTAACTTTATCATGCTATAATTCATAGAACACATGGAGTAATGAGAAAGAGTAAGTGAACTAAATAACTATAAAGAAGAATAAAGAAATCTGAACCTTTATTGCTGAATTTGCTACGTATACAAATGGGCGTGCAACAACACTCAAATGAGTTACTATTTGGTACTTCCAACGGAACCTCAACGGAAAATCGCAACTGAACAAAGACCTCGGATCACGACCTTCGACGACCTCGAAGCTCGCCGAAATACTTGAACTAAACTAGTGATCAACGAACAGAAAATAAAGTTGTTGCTGCATTTTTGCTTTTAATTTGTTCCCGGATCTCCTCCTTCTTTTCTTGTCTTGTCTTTTTATCGTTTTTTCTTTGTTGCCTTCTACTGACTTTTTAATCTTCTTTTCCTCTAATACAACTTTTTAATCTTATTTTTGTTGCTTTTCCTATAATATTTCTTTTCATTTGTGTTCTCTTTTTTTGTTGCCTCTCGTCAGTTCTTTCATTTTTCTTTTCTGGTTTTTGACTTCCCTCCTTTTTTTTTTGTTGTCATTTTTGTTTTATATATATTGTATTGTATGTGTTAAATGGGACTAGATTGAGGGGATAGTTGGGGAGTGTGGAGTTGGGATGTGAGGGGTGGATGTGTGGGTGGGGAGTTAGGCTAGAAAAGTGGGAATAATGGAGTTAGTAAAATAAAAATATAAAAAAAAATCAGATTTTAAAAAAAAAACTTTATCTATTAAAGTTCGTTTTTTTTAAAGATAAATTAAATTATAAAGATTAACCAAAAATTTCTTATGTTATAGAAAAATTAAATATTTACATATACTTTGAATGATACTAAGAAAGATTCTATAGCTTACTTATTAACATTATAATTAAAAGGAACTATATATTTATATATATATATATATATATATATATATATATATATTTGTGATTTTTTAATATATAAATAGAAATAAAATTTGTACTCTAAGAATGTGAGTATTATGATTTTTTTATTTTTTTAAAATAAAATCTACTAAGAGTAAGATAAAAGTCTAAAACATCAACGTTAGACCTAAATGAAATATTTACACTAAAATAGTATAGTATTTGGGTGTGGTAAAAAATTACTTATTTATAGCATGCCCCTCTTTGCTTGGAAACATGAAGAGTTTTCAGGAAAAGAAAATGAACAAAGTGACTAATTTTTTACCTCACTATTATTTAAAAGGGAAAAGAAGGGAAAAGAAGAGAAAAGAAGCGGTTGCGACCGAGCCTTGGTTTTAGGCAGCCTACATATCCCGGGTTATAGGGGAATCAGGACACATGTAGTTCAAGTGAAAGAAGAGTGATGGAGTATTCTTAGAGGGAGAGTCGAGTGAAGTTCTGTCGAGGTTCCGGTCTGCGGTTCCTACTATTACATCAAAATTTAAAGAATATTACATACTCTTGAAATCTAAGAGTTACAAAATTCCTATCTAAATGCCATCTGGAGTCTTGTCTTGATTCTTGAGTTGTTTCTCCTATTGACTTTAGACTGAAACTTGGTGCTCTCGATGTAGCAGACTATGAAATACTCTCACAGGCTCATTTCTTGATCATATGATGAGAAGATGGATCTTGAGACCCTGTTTCTCGGCATGCATTATGTCGAAGATGGTTGCGACTGGTATTGAGATCAAATGTTCCACTTTCTTTGGCAAGAGCTGGAATCTTGATTATTTTGCACATCCAATCCGTACTTTGTAGGAAAAAAAAAACCTACAATCCATCAGAAACAAACAAAACGGAAAAAAAATTCTGCCCCAGTTTGCACTAGGAAATTTTTGTGAGTTATTAAAAATACAATAAACTATCTTAGCTACTGCAAAATGAAGAATTGAAAGAGGAATGGGCTCTTTTTTCTATAGGGGATGGCGTACCCTATGTTAACATGATGGAAGGTAACTAGGGGATGTAGTACCCTGTGTTGGAAATAAGATGAGGCTCGTGGCACTCTAAAATGCTACTAGGGAATGTCGTACCCTATGTTAGCAATGAGAATACAACCAAGGGATGTAGTACCCTGTGTTGGAAATAATATGCAACCAGGGAATGTAGTACCCTGTGTTGGCAATAAGATAATGCTTGCAGCATTCTATGGTGCTACTAGGGAATATCGTACCCTGTGTAGGTAGAAAATAACGCGACTAGGGGATGTAGTACCTTGTGTTGAAAATAAGGTGAGTCTCATTTCCCATTAAGATGCTACTAGGGAATGTCGTACCCTATGTTGGCAGAAAGTAATGCAGTCAGGGGATGTAGTACCCTGTGTTGGCAATAATATGCAACCAGGGGATGTAGTACACTGTGTTGGCAATAAGATAATGCTTGCAGCGTTCTATGGTGCTACTAGGGAATGTCGTACCCTGTGTAGGTAGAAAATAATGTGACCAAGGGATGTAGTACCCTGTGTTGACAATAAGGTAAGACTCTTGGCTCTCTAAGATTCTACTAGGGAATATCGTACCCTATGTAAGCAGGAAATAAAAATCCAACTAGGGGATGTAGTACCCTATGTTATCAATAAGGAATTCAACCAGGGGATGTAGTACCCTGTGTTGAAAATAAGGTAAGGCTCATTGTCCACTAAGATGCTACTAGGGCATGTCGTACCCTATGTTAGCAGAAAGTAATGCAGCCAGGGGATGTAGTACCCTGTGTTGACAATAATATGAGGCACTTGGATCTCTAAGATTCTACTAGGGAATGTCGTACCCTGTGTTAACATGATGGAAGGAAACCATGGGATGTAGTACCCCTGTGTTGAAAATAAGGTGAGGCTCATTGCCCACTAAGATGCTACTAGGAAATGTCATACCCTATGTTGGTAGAAAGTAATGCAGCCAGGGTATGTAGTACCCTGTGTTGACAATAATATAAGGCTCTTGACTCTCTAAGATTCTACTTGGGAATGTCGTACCCTATGTAGGCAGGAAAAAAATGCAACTAGGGGATGTATTACCCTATGTTAGCAATAAGAAATGCAATCAGGGGATGCAGTACCCTGTGCTAGAAATAAGGTGAGGCTCATGGCTCACTGAGATTCTACTAGGGAATGCCGTACCCTATGTTGGCAGAAAGTAATGCAGCCAAGGGATGTAGTACTCTGTGTTAACAATAAGATGAGGCTCTTGACTCTCTAAGATTCTACTTGGGAATGTCGTACCCTATGTAGGCAGAAAAAAAATGCAACTAGGGGATGTAGTACCCTATGTTAGCAATAAGAAATGCAACCAGGGGATGCAGTACCCTGTGTTGGAAATAAGGTGAGGCTCATGGCTCACTGAGATTCTACTAGGGAATGTCGTACCCTATGTAGGCAAAAAGTAATGCGACTAGGGGATGTTGTACCCTGTGTTGAAGATAGGGTATTGATTCCCTATAATGAAACTAAGATAACATGATTACATGTATATTAAAATAAAACTAAGGGTTTGAGAACTTCACTTGGCGGTGTTCGTCTTTTCACGAACTGCTTCCTAAAATTGTTATGTTCCTATTCTGAACAAAGAAAAACTTGTTAGTTTTAAAATAGTGGTCAGTTTGTGGCCTTGATTTCTTGGGCGACTTGACCTTGCGTCCATTATACTTGTTAGAAACATTGACTCCGTCGATGGTCGTACAAATTGCCGGGAGATTCTGTCATTACTTTCTGGAGATCTTCTTTCTCAACATCAAAACCTGACTATTTTGCACCTATCACCATTTGTGTTTGTGGTGCAAACAACCTTGCTCCCAGAACAACTTTTAACTGAGTAACTTTTGTTGACCCTTGACACATTTTTCCGTCCTTCAAGCCTTTTTTTCCTCAGGGAAAATTAAAGGTGGCTTTATGCCTTTGCCTATGTTGTTCATGCCCAGAAAGCTTTGCCTCATATAACAGGGAAACTGTAACCAATTTTGCGGCCTTTTCTTTGCTTTTCTTTGACGAAATTAGATTGAAAGTTACTTTAAAAAAATAGTACGAAAGAAAACAAGAAGGTGAACTAACAGGTATTACAACTTAAAGTGTACCTTTCAGAGAAGAAAAATAAGAATAAAAAGGACTTATCTAGAGGAATATGTTGACTTCAATGAACATGCCATGCACTTTGGACTGGATGCCCGATCCGTCTGAACCGTCTAATTCTCAAAATCCATTGTAAACTTCAATTTGAAATTGAGTTCTTTGTCTTAACCATGCTTGTGCCGGGATATAAGAAGCTTTAAATCGATCAACGATGCCCTTTTTGGGTTTTCACCAATTGACCTCTCTCATTTGTCTTTCTCTCAACTCACCATTGCCTTATAGTGCCCGTGAGGGTTTTCACCAATAAGACTCTCCCATTTTATTTTTCTCTCTTTAAAATGGTTGAGGCATCGCCCGTAGTATACTGACTTAGCATTCTCGAAAGTTGATCAGAAGGTCTTAACAGGGAAAGGTAAAAAGAGCTAGTCCACTGAATTACAACTTTTGGAACCATTTTGATGGAACAACCATCAAAAATAAAATAAAACCATGCCTCAGTTTCTTTGAATATTGGGTAATGTAGATTTTTATTTTAGTGTGACCGAACCCCAGAGTGAGGCTGCCTACGTATCCTTTCGGAATCAAGTCGGGCGTAGTTCAATTAACATGAACTCGTTTTGATGATTTGTTTTTTTGGTTTCTCTTTTTTTTTTAAATACATTGGTTCCAAAAGAGGGGAAAACAAAGAAATATAAACAAGGCTTCAAAGGTTTAACTAGGGTTAAACAATGTTTGGGTAGCGAGAATGATAGACTTTCGTCATCCCAACCTGAGAA
>ML306364.1:0-17823 GCA_005239505.1 Nicotiana paniculata | reverse complement strand
TGTTACTCATGATACCTATGAACCTAGAGCTCTGATACCAATTTGTCACGACCCAAATTTTGCTTCCGTGAATTATCGTGACGACACCTATTATCTACGACTAGGTAAGGCTAATACTTTTCGAAAATGAAATGAAAGCATGAACATAAAAATTAAAAGTAAAAATAATTTAAATAAGAAATTGAGATGCCGATGGAGATATATAATTATCAACTCTCAACGGATACATAACACTCCCCAAGACCAGTTACACCGTAAGTCACAAGCTTTTACGAGTCATAATTGTACATCACTGCCTATAAAAAAGAGGGAAAATGAATATAGGGGGTAGAGGGGGACTCCGAGGATCTACGGGCGCGGGCAGATGTACCGTGAAGTCTCCAGAAGCAGCGACTGTAACTATGAACGAGGAAGGTAAGATGAACGTGGATCTGCACACGAAAAACATGTGCAAGAACGGGTGTGAGTAAACCACAATGGTACCCAATAACTGCCAAGCCTAACCTTGGTCGAGTAGTGATGAGGTCAGGTCAGGGACCTACCGGTATATATATAACAAAGCAAGGCAAGAATAAAATATCGTAGTAAAATAAAGACTAATATTTAACAAGAAAGAAATCATAGAAGGTAACAACTCAGCACACATAAATACAACACGAGATCTCCCGAGATAACGTCTCGTAGTGCCAAAAGTAAATGTGTAGGGGGATATCCGGAATACCGTTGCATAGTCCAAAAGTAACTATGCAATACATGGGGGATCTCCCCGAATACTATTCCATAATATCATAGTAAATATACAGCTCAAACAATAGAATTCGACAACTAGAACACAAAAACCTACAACTTAGACCAAGTACAAGCCAAGGAAGAACAAGAAAATTTACTAAACATGCTGCACAGAGTTCAGATAAACAATTAAGGTAAGTAGGTATGCTATTTTTGTCTAACAGGATACTACACATGTTGATAAGATTCAAATAAGAAGGAAAACATGTCATTTCTTAGTAGAAATCGGGTTCTTACAATAATTAGCCAGTGTGCGTACTCATTACCTCACGTATACAGTGCTCACATATCAAAAACAGTATCAAATCCTAAGGGAATTTCAAGGTTAGGAAAGACTCTTACCTCAAACCAAGCTCAATCGGTCCATAACAATACTCTTTCCACGAAAATACGACTCCGAATTGGCCAATTCTAGCCAAAATAGATTACATAACATAAAGACAACTACAAGGAACTAATCTAGTTACTGACATATGAGCTAAGACAAGAATTTGGAAATGCGCCCCAAAAAGCCTCCCCGGGACCACGTCTCGGAATCGAGTAAAAGTTACCAAATATGAACACTCATACACTCACGAGTTCACTAGTACAAAAATTATCCAACTTCAATGTCTAAAACCCAATCAAAACTCACAAATTTGGTTGAAGAACTTTTTCCCCATTTTCCCAACTTTCTCATCCAATTTACTTAATTAAATGAAGAAAACAACTATAGATTAATGAAATACAACCAAAATAGAGTTATGAATCACTACCCCAAATTCTGCACATAAGTCACGTTCAACCCTACGGACCTATTCCAACTTTCGAAATCGAAATACGATCCCGATATCAAAAATTCCAGTGCCGACCAAAATCTCCAAAACATCGACTTTCGCCATTTAAAGCCTATATGAGCTTATGACCTCCAAAACACAAATCCGGACACGCCTTAAGTCCAAAATCACCTAACGGAGCTAACGAAACCGACATAACTCCATTCTGAAGTTGTCTTCACATAGTTCCGACAACGGTCAAAATCTTAAGGCTTAAGCTCCCATTTTAGGGACTAAGTGTCCCAAACACTTCCCATTTTAGGGACTAAGTGTCCCAAACACTTCCCATGTCGTCACACTCTCCCCCTCTTAACAAATTGTTCGTCCTCGAGCAAGTATATAGACATACCTGAAGTTGTGCAAAGATGAATATACCATCTGCACATATGCTACTCGGTCTCCCAAGTTGCCTCCTCTACCGACTGACCCCTCTACTGAACCTCTACTGAAGCAACATTCTTTCACCTTAGCTGAATTTCCTGTCCAAAATATCCACTAGATCTTCAACATAAGATAGATCCTTGTCCAATTGGACTGAGCTGAAATCCAATACATGATCCGAATCACCGTGATACTTCCGGAGCATTGAAACGTGGAATACTGGATGAACTCCTGTTAGGTTGGGAGGTAAATAAATCTGATAAACAAACTCCTAAACACACTACAACACCTCAAAAGGACCAATGTAACTCGATCTGAGCTTTCCCTTCTTCCCAAACCTCATAACGCCCTTCATAGGCGATACCCGGAGCAAGACCGCTCTCCAACAATGAAAGCGACATCGCGAACCTTCCGATCTGCATAAATCGTTTATCTAGACTGGGCTGTGTGAAGTTGATCTTGAAACAGATTCATCTTCTTCCTGGAATCGAATTCGGAGGTCCCTAGCTCGAGTTATCGCATTTTGTTGAGAATTTGAAGTTTAAAGGTTTAATGAATTTAATGATTTGACAAATGTTTGACTTTGTTGATACCAGGTCCGTATTTTGGTTCCAGAATTTGGTATAGGTCCATTATTGTGTTTATTACTTGTCTGCAAAATTGGTGAAAAATAGGATTGGTTTGACGTGATTCGAACGTCTGATTCGTAGTCTAGGTGTTATTTTGGCGATTTAATAGAGCGAGCAAGTTAGTATGATATTTTAGGACTTGTGTGCATGTTTGGTTTGGATCCTCAAGGGCTCGGGTGAGTTTCGCATATGTCTCATAGTAAGTTTTAGACTTAAAAGAAATATTGGTGTTCATCTGTTCTGGTGCAAGTCTCTGACCTCGCAATTGTGAGGTTAGTGTTCACAATTGCGAATGACGTAAATTCCTACCATGATCACAATTGCGAAGAAAATCTTCACATTTTATGAACTGGGCTGGGTAAACAGCGTTAGAAATTGCGATCGAAATAGCCGCAATTGCGAGAAGTCCAAGTTCGCATTTGCGAACAAACCATCGCAATCGTGATGGCAGCAGAAGTGTGAAGACTTCGCACTCTCTCATTCTTTCAAATTTTCAAACTTACAAACCCTAGAAACGATTTTCCCAAGAGCTCTTCTTCCTCAATTACTTGGTAAGTGATTCTGACCTAATTGTTTTCAATTTTCCCTTACATTTCATAAGATTTTACCCTAAAATCTAGGATTTTCGCGGTGGAAATTGGGGGTTTGGGTACAATTAGGGATTTTTATAAAATTAGAATTTAGACCTCAAATTGAGGTCAGATTTTGAAACAAATTACATAACCGGGCTCGGGGGTGAATGGGTAACCAGGTTTTTATCTGAATTTCGTGTTCGGACCAAACGAACTCAGGAGTTGATTTTTTCAATAATGACCTAAATTGAATCGCTTGGTTGATAATTTTCTAGATTTGGTTTGTTCGGAGGCTTGTTTGAAAGTCAAAACCATGGTTGAGCTTTGAGGTGATCTTTGGGAGTGAGGTAAGTGTCGTAGTTAACCTTTACTTGAGAGATTAGGACGTGTTTGCTATGTGCTACTTGTTTAAATGTTGGGTTCGACGTATGTGTGAGGTGACGAGTACTTACACGTTGTCGTTTGGGTAAAGCATGCGGGTGGGACTTGTTACTTTTCTTTGATCATGACATCCGTGCTTAAACTAGTTAATTACTAAATTGATCATTCTTCCCGCATTTAAGGGCTATTTATGATTATTGAGTAATGTTTCTAAAGTGGAGATTGGTATTTTGGAACTATTGTTGACATAAGACTTGATCTTGCTTATTCAATCTCCGTATTGTTATATGTTTATTGTCACATGGTAAGGGAGAGTGTTAATGCATGAAGGGTGATGACATGCTGTATTTGAGTTAATGCACAAAGGGTGATGACATGTCATATTTGAGAGTTAATGCACGAAGGGTAATGTCGCGTCGTATCTATTGTTTCATGGTGAGATTGAGAGTAAAAGAACGAAGGGTGATGTCGTGCCGTATTTATTACTTTATGGTGAGATTGAGAGTAAAAGCACGAAAGGTTATGCCTTGCCATTATTGTTGTTTCATGGTGAGGCTAAGAGTAAAGACACGAAGGGTGATGTCGTGTAGTTTCATTCATTATGTTTGTTAATTTTGTTGGTTGAAGGTTTATTGATTATTTCTTATTATCATTCCTTGTTGTAGTTACCATATCTTGTACCCTTTCGCATGTCCCTTTTTGACAGTACTTGTTAATTTTTTATATGTTGTTATATTGTATCTATATTTACACATGTACATGTTTATTTACGTGGGTGTTCAATCATAGCATTGTCACTACCTCGTCGAGGTTAGGCTCGACACTTATGGAGTACATTAGATCAGTTGTACTCATACTACACTCTGCACATCTTGTGCAAATTTTGGTACTGGCCCCAGCTGTACGTGAGGTGCATCAACTCGGATTAGCATTTGGAGACTCGAGGTAGATCTGCTGGCATCCAGAGACCTTGAAGTCCCGTTCCAGTTTCCCTATTTATTGTTCTTTTCATTTGGGACAGTTTTATTTATTTCAAACCCTATTTTTAGAGACTCTAGAAGCTCGGGTGCTTGTGACTCCAGATCCGTGTTGTACTTAGATATTGTTGGATTTTATGTCATTTCGTACTTCATTTTAGTTTCATTGCGGTTTAATTGGTTTTACTCATTTGTATTTATTACTCGTGTACTTATGACTCCTATAGAGACTCTAGAAGCTCGTGTACTTGTGACTCCTCTAACGTTGTCTTTCCTAGCAAGTGAAATGTTAGGCGCCATCACGATCTCGAAGGTGGGAATTCGAGGTCGTGACCGTATCTAATAATATTCATTTTATGTACTTGAATCGGGTGTTGTGATGCGTATTTTTGTAGGTGAAACTAACATATAAAATAAAATACTGCGAGTATTTGTGACAAGTGATTTTTGTCGTCAATTGTTTATAGAAATGATTCACAAAGTATTTTTGTGACATATTAATTTTAAGGATAAAATGAATTAAGGTTCCATCATTTGGACTTTGATAACCCTTTTTTTTTCTTTTGCAGCCCGAAGAGATGAAAAATTTCATATACTATACCTCACCTTCCTCCAAACTTAGATATCTCGTAATCGAGGCTGAAAATGGCATAGAACAAACCAAGCTTTTGGTTCACAGCCCACAAGCTGGACGGTATGCATCCTCATGGACTTCTTTGAAGAACTCCCTTCATGTAGAAAGTTGTACCTTGGAGCACAAATCTACTTCTAATCTATTGTCCAAGATGTGGTCTCCCCATGCTCCAATCCATCGCCACGTAAACATTTCTAGCACCCTTCTAAAGTTAGGGTGTCGCATAATTCAAGGCGAAGTACGTTGGGGGAAACATAACAACAATCAAGGGTGAGTTTTCACGACCCAAACTGGAGGATCATGACTAGAACCCATGCCATACTTGCCGCGCAACAACTTACATTTATCTAATCAACAATGAAAGATAATGTCATGAACATACATCACATGGGGTGACAAGACTTCTAAGAAACTACATATAAGGTGTGAGCTAGGACTATACATGAGTCGATACCTGTCTATGAGCCTCTAAAAGAGCATAAGTGATGCAACATTGTGGGAACAGGGCCCCTACACACCCATAATATCTTGAACAAAAATGCATACCAAGACCACAACAACTCCGGAGAAGGGATCTTGCCAATAACCGCTGAACTGGGAAGCCTACTGTGGTGGGGGAACTGGGAAACCTACTGAGTATGTAACGCAGGAAAGCATAAGTAAGAACAGTAATGAATAGGGATAAAGTATATAAAACCTCTAATGTCTGGGTACCTCTGAGGGATACTGACATGAAATGCGGGATACATACATATATATACATAAACTTTTATTACATACTCCTATGTGGGCAACATCATCATCATATCGTACCCGACCATTTAGGCTCAGTCAAACGTACCGGGCCACATGGATCTCGGTAAAACCCAACCGATCAGTGGTTTCACATTAGGTGCCGTACCCGGCTGATTATAGCTCGGCTCGGTAGAGTAAAAAAAAAAGAAAAAATATATATATAATACATGTATGACTCATTGGACTCATATTCTGAACCTTTTGGAGTGACGTAAGGTCGATATTCTCCGTACACATTATTAGGACTAACTCGTTGATGAGTGAGAATTTTACCACTCGTTTTAGCCTCTTTTCGTTAGATTTTGCATCCCTCAATGATAACATGAGGTCGTTTATAGTGTGTATTGCTCGAGTTTCAAGGAAATGTTTCCACGAAGTGGTTGGTGTTGAATTGGAGTGGAGTTGAGCACAAAATGGTGTAAAATGCACAAAACCTCCAGTGAATCCGCACTTCCGGTCTCTTGGCCGCTAATGCGACTTCGCACCTGCGGAGCATGGAACGCACATTCGAAGAAGAGCTAAACTATACACAACCGCACCTACAAATTAATTCACGTACCTGCAGAACTGCAGGTGTGACCTTTCGTCCGCATCTGCGGAGATTGCTCAAGATACCCAGACACGCACCTGCGATGGTGAGTCCGCTTCCGCGGAGCCGCACCTACAAGATATCTTCTGCAAGTGCGGTCAACGGGTATTAGGACTGGGAAGAATTGTAAAATCATATTTTCTTATTCCCAACTCACATATACTCGACCTAGCAGATCTTTTGGCATATCTTTGGCATTGTAAAATATATTTTTGAGTAGATAAGAAGAGAGAAAACATTTGTGGAAGCTAGGGTTTGCACACACACTTGGGATTTGAAGATTTCAACCTTGTGGTTAAGAATTTCTTACCCATTTATGTTTGTTTCTTCATTTCCTTGATTTGTATTGAATATTTAAGTGTGTAGTATTTTTTTCCAACACTTGAATCTTGTTTATGGGAATATTCATATTTAAAGTGTGGATTAAATATCTTGTTGTGCTTATGTATTGAATGATTTTTATATATTTATGAAGTGAGTTATTATTACCTTAATTATTCTTGTTCTTTAACGTTTCCAAAGGGATTAGCTAACCCTAGGACTCACCCATTAACTCCGAATTAATATTGGAAAAGATTATTTGGGGTTGGGAAAGACTAATTAACAAGATTCCTTCCCTTCCCCAAGCCCCACTATGATGAATCTACTTTTTGTGATGGAAATTTTAGGGGTGAAGAAGTGGAGGGAAGTGAGCATGGTAGAAATGGAGAGTTCAAGCTCATGATGGAGTGCCTACTTGAAGAAGGGAACCATGAGCAAAATGCCTTGGAAGAAGTTTTGGAGACTAGTGTCCAATATGATTTGGCACTTGAAAGGTTGAACTCACAAATGGATGCTAGGATTGAAGCTTCAAGGGTTCAAAAAGCCTTGGAGGTGAGTGATAGCCAATAACCTTCCCTAGAGGTTGAAGTTGAAAATTCTTCCTTGGTACTTGAACAAAACCAAGAAGAACTCTCAAATGCTCAAAATGAGAGGATGATGCTCATGTTAGAGGCCATTCTTGAAAATGAGGAAAAGAATAACTTTGCACTCGAGGAATTGAGACATGATGTGATTCAAAATGATGATCAAATCCGCACTTTGGAAGATCAAATACAAGCATTGATGGAGGCTCATTATGCCTCTCAAGTTGAGAGTGTGGATGGAAGCCAAGAAGAGTCCAATTTCGAGGGTGAGAGTGAGCCTTACTTTGAGGAATGAAGCCTTGAACATCCACCAACCGACTCCATGAGTGTTAGTGATGATGAGAAAAATATGGAATTACAATCAACCGGGGTGATTGAAAATTTTGTTGATATTGACTCTATTCCGGGGGAAAATGAGGATGCCAAAATCTGGACAAAATTGCAAGTTGAAGGTTTGAATGCACATTCCAAGCATTGTTCAACATTGGAACTGTTTGGTGATACGGAAGTTGAACTACACAGATCAATGAGGGATTGCGAGGAGGAAAAAGTCATACCATACATCTTACAAGTTGAGGAAAAAAGAAAGCAAAATGACATACCTCACATGAAAGCCAAGAAGTGCAAAATGAAAATTTGAGGATTGGATCGATCATCTACTTACCACCCCCCACCGCCCGTGGTCACAAGCTTGATTCCAAGCTCGGTGCCCAGTTCATATCGTCAAAGTGGCGAGAAAACTGGTAAAGTTGACGTGCGTCGTACCATGGCGTTAAATGCGGTGCTTAGTAAGAGACAACCCATAGTTTTTCAAAAATTTTGGTCATTTTGGAATTTTCTTTTTTAGAATAGCTTATTATATTTTTTCTAATCGATCTACCAAGTTTCGATATTTTCGGCGTGGGTTTGAGCAGGTTGGGGTGACCGGGTAGCCAAATACAGTGCAAAAGGAGCAACAAAAAGGCTGTGCAAAACACTGACCAACTCTGTGATGAGGCCAGTGCAAAATGCTATCGCAGAGTTATATATGCGAGCAAAAGATGCGATCGCAAAAATGTACAAAAAAATAATGGTTGAGCCCAGGGATTCCGCACCTTCAGACAAATCCTCGAACGTACGGCTCTGTAGATGCGGTTTTTGAAGCGCAGGTGCGATTGGATTCTCGCACGTATGCAAACGCATGTGCGGTAATGTCTCTTCAGGTGCGAACTTTGCACAACTAAAATCAAATTTCTATCCCCCATGTCAGTTTTCTATAAGCCCTAAAACTCAAGCCATTCATGGTCGTTTACCCCATTCCTACGACCCTTCTGATTTAGGGTAGAATTAAAGTGAGTATTTGGTTAAGTGTTGGGAATGTGTGATGGCTTTAATGAAGCAACAAATTGTGGGGTTGTATTGAGAACCCAATTCATATGAGAAGAGAGTGAATTTTAAATGCCCGCATTTGACTAATCGTGTAAACGAAAATTGAGTGCAAAGTACCCTAATCTTAGTGTTAATGGAGTTAGTATTAAGTTTGGTGCACTAATCTGGAAGTCTTGAGTACGGATTAGTGGCCAAAAACAAAGCCCAAATAAAAACGGTTAAAAAGTTCTGGGCAGTTGCACCTTGGGACGATAGTGCGCAGGTGCGAGAGAATTTTCGCAGGTGCGGCTTCGCACCTTCGTGCCCTACACCGCGTGTGCGCCTCTTGATCCGTAGATGCACAACAACACCTGCGATTGAATTTCCTGTAGGTGCGGAAACTATGCAATTCTTCCAAAAACAGAATGGTTGCAAATTGGCCATCCCAGACCCGTTCGATTTGGTTCTTTGGCCTAATTGCAGTGTTTTAATATGCTTAACGAGAGTCCACTGCTTGACTAACTTTGTTTTGGATTTTTGTGGGTACTTTGACTTAAAAATGGATTAGAACACAAACCTAAATTCTCCGAACAGTTCTGAAATTGAGGAGGAAGACGAGGAATGATTTGATGATTACCGATTCATGTCTGCTGACTATCAGCGCCGGTATTATGAAAATCTCTTCACCAAGAAATTGGTACTTGAGAAAGGGATCGCGTGAGAAAAATTTTCCGAAATGCTTCCGGATTTCTATGTTCGGTTGGTATCCTCTGGATGGTTGTGATTCATTACTACTCCTTGCAAGGCCAATGAGACATGGGTTCGCGAGTTTTACGCCAATCTCAAGCGGACAAACTTTGACGATCCTCAACTCATAATCAGAGGGACAATAGTGAGGTTCGGGGTGGAAGAAATCAATGCTGCCCTCGGGATTCCGAACCACCCTATTGATCCAGTACAAGAGAGATCATTGCGACAATTCGGCCTAGATTTTGTCCAAGTTGTATCCTGAAAGTGTGAGAGCGCAGTGGGCCAACAAAAGAAAAGTCTTGAAGTCAATCAACTTCACAGCCGAGGAAAAGATATGGCCTAGTATTTGCTTGATGATGAGCAGGGTTAATGTTTCCTTCCTTGATTACCAAGTTGTGTCGGCAGGCACAGGTGGAGGAGCGTCACACTGGTCAGTGGTTGCCCGCCGACAAACCCTTCCACCCGCTCAGAGTCAAGGGTGAGGGTGGAGCAGTAAAGAGAAAGAAGAAGAAGGTAACCACCACCACTGTGATGAGTTGGTATCTTACCAACTTATCTCCTCTTGATATTTAAACTTTAGTATAATATTGATAGAAAACTAGGACATTTTCTGAGGTTTAGTGGCAATTTTCAGGTATTATATGATTTGGAGAATAAATGGAAGAAATCAAGTCAAAATAGGCCAAAATGAGGAAAAATGACCGAAGCCAGTTCTTCATCGCGATTGCAAGGTCTGACCCGTGATCGCAGAAGTCAATTAGAAGGTTAACCGCGATCTCAGAGCTGTTTACGCGATCGCAAAGAAGGAACAGGTCACTAGTCCTGCAATATTCAACGCGATCGCCAGTGTGGTCATGTGATCGCAGAACTTCAAAACCTGGACCTACGCGATCGCAGACGGAGTTCCGCGATCGTGGAGAATTAATGCTGGGCAAAAATCTGGGCAACTTTGTAATTTCACATTTTTATCCCAGACCCATTCTTATACACGATCTGGGCATATGTTTGAACAATCTTTGGCTTTGTAAATATATTTTTAAGTAGAGAAGAAGAGGGAAAACACTTGTGGAAGCTNCTTGCTTTGTATTGTATATTTAAGTGTGTAGTATTATTTCCAACACTTGAATCTTGTTTATGGAAATTTACATATTTAAAGTGTGGATTAAATACCTTGTTGTGCTTATGTATTGAATGATTTTATTATATTTATGAAGTGAGTTATTGTTTCTTTATTACTCTTGTTCTTTAATATTTCCAAAGGGATTAGCTAACCCTAGGACTCGCCCATAAACTCCTAATTAATTTTGGAAAAGACAATTTGGGGTTGGGAAAAATTAATTAAGAAGAACTTGAGGCTTTAACCCTCATTTTATAGATTCTACCTAGGGATAGGATTGAACTACTTGTAGCCATATCCGGGTGTTCTTAATCTCTTAATTGGGTTAAGAATAATTCAATTAGGAAGTCGTGTTAGTCTTTAGGAAAACCTAATTAAAAATTATTATCCGTGGCTAATTAACATAAACTCGCTCATATTTGTAAAATCGTGAAATACATTGGATCGTTACTTAAGTGCAATTCCCGAAGCATCCATACTTGTTGCCATTGATCATTTTACTTTCTGTCTAGTTTAGTTTATATTTTTGCATTTAGTTATAAACAACTTTCAAAACCAAAATATTATTTGTTTGGCATTGCGCGATAAGTGATAATTCTCTTGCATTCCTAATCGCCTCCATATTGTTCTCTGTGGGATTCGACCCCAACCTTGTTGGGTTACTATATTTGACATCTATCACTTACACTATTTTAAGGTGTAATTTGAGCGTATCAAACTACCGGAATCGTATCCTCCTCACAACGTGCTGCATCATAGTGTCCTTTTAGGGAGATAAACTCCTAGTTTGCTATCTTGCGGGACCTAGTGTCCAAGCTCCCCACTGGGCCTTCCACTTCCCAGACTCAGCCTCCACCTGAGTACTACTCCAGGGCTGAGATGCATCAGTATTTTGATACTCAGGACAAGATGGCATCATCTCTTTCATAGGTTGACACTGCCTACACCAGCCTGGCCAAGGCACATGTTGACCTGAAAGATTCATTGACAAGGAAAAGGAGAAAAATAAAAAGGAAGGTAAGATCCTGGTCAAAGTGTGGAGAGAAGTCAAGGCGATCATCAGGTAGGGGCAGCCGAGCAAGAAGCTGCCAATTGCGGATGCTGATGACAGTGAGGACTACTCGTTCATTACCGATTGTGATGATGCCGATGCGGATGATGATGATGACAAGAGTTCTCAGCAGCATTGACCAACCTCTTCTCCTGTAGTCTGCTAGTCTGATGCAGAACTTAGGGAGACCCTCAAACGATGTTGTTTATCTTGATATTGTGCAGTGGGGACCTTAGGGAAATTAGTCTCTTGTATGTGGAAGGTGAATTATGAATACCCCTCTGAATTTTGGTGTTGAATTAAAACAAGTAAGTTGCATGGTGAAGAATAATCTTTGTGATAAATTTTTGGCTCTTTTAGTGACTCTTTGCCCACTAGTTTTAAAAACATTGCTCTAGACTCCTATGAGAAAATGAAATTGGTCCATCTTGATTAATTCATGTGCCATGTGTGCTAGTGTTTGTATAAATAAATCTTGTGCTTACTTCCATCATGTAGAACATGCTCGGTTAGACTTTCAATGCTAATGATAATTATGTTTGGTTGGATAAATGACCTTAGGCATTCTTTGTGCTACTTGAAAATACCTTTAGCCTTTCCAGCCACCATATTATCACTAGTTACCCCATTTGAGCCTTGAACCTTTTCTTTGGTCACCTCATTACAAACCTTTCCCTTTTGTGAAATAATTCCCTCTTTTGAAACCGTCCCTCCTTGAATATGGAGAATGAGGAAAAAAANATTTAGTGAGGTATTTAAAGTGGTTCTATATTGGTAATTAGATGCAAATGAGGCTATGTGGTTTGAAAAGAAACAAAGTGCATCAAGAAAGAAAAATGTGAGTAGTGTTCAAGTGGGTGTAGTGACTTGTACCCAATGTTTATCCAACCCTTCCCTACGCCTACATTACAAGCTTAAAAAGTCCTTATGGGATCTCCAACCGAATATTCTTGAATAAGCGATGAATTAAAATAAGGGCAAGCCTATGACATGATTTGTTGTGGCACTTGAAGTTCTTTGTGAGAGTGAGTGTCTTTGTAAATTTTTCCCTTGTATTGTCCTTGTAATTATGGTGATTTTGGGACTTTCGTTATTGTGAGGGCACATGAATTCGGATTGATTGGTGAACTTGATATATTCGGAAATGAGTGAGTTAAGCATTTGTAGTTGACTTGTGTGGTTGAGTCACTTCTTGAGGCTTATTCTTATCACTTAAAGGTTTTTTTTTGAACTCCCTTGAACTTCTGGAATTTGCTTTTAAATGAGGGAGTTATTCAGGTAAAATTCATGCTTGAGCCTAATTTTTAGTACCAACCAAATCCATAAGTATACTGCTTAGTTGGAGAATGTGATTTATAAATGCTAGCAATGCAACTTGTGCTTGAAATTGTAGAATCTCATTGAGTTATTGGTTTTGATTTTCTTGAGGACAAGCAAAATCTTTAAGTTGGGGGTGTTGATGAGTGGTGATTTTACCACTCGTTTTAGCCTCTTTTCGTTAGATTTTGCATCCCTCAATGATAACCTGAGGTCGTTTACAGTGTGTATCGCTCGAATTTCAGGGAAATGGTGCCATGAAGTGGTTGGTGTTGAATTGGAGTGGAGTTGAGCATAAAATGGTGAAGACTGCACAAAACCTCCAGTGAATCAGCACCTGCGGACTCTTGGCCGCTGGTGCGACCTCGCACCTGCGATGGTGAGTCCGCTTATGCGGAGCCACACCTACGAGATATCTTCTGCATATCTTTGGCATTGTAAAATATATTTTTGAGTAGAGAAGAAGAGACAAAACATTTGTTGAAGCTAGGGTTTGCACATACACTTGGGATTTGAAGATTTCAACCTTGTGTTAAGGATTTCTTACCCATTTATGTTTGTTTCTTCATTTCCTTGATTTGTATTGAATATTTAAGTGTGTAGTATTTGTTTCCAACACTTGAATCTTGTTTATGGGAATATTCATATTTAAAGTGTGGAATAAATACCTTGTTGTGCTTATGTATTAAATGATTTTATATGTATATGAAGTGAGTTATTGTTACTTTAATAATTCTTGTTCTTTAATGTTTCCAAGGGGATTAGCTAACCCTAGGACTCACCCATTAACTCCGAAATAATTTTGGAAAAGATAATTTGGGGTTAGGAAAGATTAATTAACAAGAACTTGAGTCTTTAAACCTCATTTTATAGATTCTACCTAGGGATAGGATTGAACTACTTGTAGCCATATTCGGGTGTGCTTAATCTCTTAATTGGGTTAGGAATAATTCAATTAGGAAATCTTATTAGTCTTTGGAAAAAGCTAATTAAGAATTATTATCCGTGGCTAATTAACATCAACTCGCTCATATCTATAAAATCATGAAATACATTGGACCGTTACTTGGGTGTAATTCCCGATGCATTCATATTTGTTGCCGTTGATCATTTTACTTGCTTTCTAGGTTAGTTTATATTTTCGCTTTTTGTTATAAACATTTTTAAAACCAAAATCTATTTGTTTGGCATTGCGCGATAATTGATAATTCTCTTACATTCCTAATCGCCTCCACATTATTCTCTGTGGGATTCGACCCCAACCTTGTTGGGTTATTATATTTGACAATCAACCGCTTACACTATTTTAAGGTGTAATTTGAGCGTATAACTCTTCATCAAGAATCATATAAGAATCAGGAAGTACAAACAACATTGATAACATAAGAATAAGAGAAGAAACCTCAACATCCATTGTTCCATAGGAAGGGAAACAATGTAAGTACTACTAGCTTCTAAGAGTAGAGTATCTTTGGAAGCTCGTTTATTGCATTATTTATAATCGGAGTCATGCAAAAGAAGGAAAGGGATAGCCTCACATACCTTGTATTTATACTTCCCAACCTCAAGCTATGCAAATTTCATGACTCCTTAATCTATAATAAGAGAAACGACACTGCCATTATCGTTTAAGCGTCCTAACTATTATGTATCAACCATAACATATTTCATGATGAAACGGATAGAACCTCCCTTATATATATGACTTCACACAAGTCAAAACAATCACCAATATCCCAACACACTGCAATCTCTTCATACACTAAATGACCACAGTAGTACTGTCAAACGACTGGGAAATGTTACGACGAACGACCAGCCCACCACCCTACATCTAT
Organism: Nicotiana paniculata; assembly: GCA_005239505.1. Classification (NCBI taxonomy): domain Eukaryota; kingdom Viridiplantae; phylum Streptophyta; class Magnoliopsida; order Solanales; family Solanaceae; genus Nicotiana; species Nicotiana paniculata. The sequence continues at coordinate 2,936 of ML306364.1, read as the reverse complement.
ATGGTGTTTCTCCACCCTTCCTCCTACAAAACTCCACAGAACAGTAGTAAAGCACGCATCCCAGCAACAACACAAAATAGTCCACAAAATAGTCCGCTATACGTGAATAACTCGAACTCACCTCTTCCGATCATGATCGTATGAGTTCTTACAAGTATAGAACGAATTACCATGAATTTACAGCAGAAAAAATGGATGAAAGAGAGCAGTAAACTTACCTTGCTTGTTGGATTACTCAGCCTTTATCTTGGTTCTTCAAACTCTAGGTTTTACCCCAACTAGAACTTCAAAGAAAGAGAAAATCAATTAGGGTTTGTGGATAATTATTGGGAGGAAGTTGCAGGGGTTTAGGTCTTGTTATCTGTGATATATAATCAGGGTTATATTGCAGGATATAAGACTTTTGGACAACCCGGAATTGCATCGTTTTGGTCTCTCATTTAACCAAGTAGGTCACACACCTACTTGTCACCTAGCAGCCTGTGCAGTCTCGCAATAATACATATATCTCTCTACTCAGATGTTGTATTGATAAATGGTTTAATGCGTTGGAAACTAGACTCATAGATCTTCAATTTGATTTGTAGATCGCCCCGTAATTCCATTTGGGAGAAAAACTTAGTAACATTTGACCTAAAGTTTAAATAAAATTATGAACATAAGTTGCGACAACCTTTGTCGACTTTTGTTTCATAACTCGTTTGACTTCAAGACTTATGATACATATATTATATGATTCAAATACCTTAAACCACGACCTCTTGATGATATTAAGCACCCCTAGGTTTACACGAAAATACAGGTTACAACATCCTTGATTTGTTTCACTTCTAATACTTGTTAATCACCATTATACACTCTTGTTTCAGGTAAAACCAATACGATTAACCTCTTATCATCTCAAAGATAATCTCTTCTCAGATTTACGTCAACTAACTTATGGCATGAACCAACGTACTTGAATATAGGTTGTAGCACGAGTATCGTCATATTCAAGGAAATTGAGAATGTGATGAAGATGTACTTGGTGGAAGCCAAAAAATCCTAAGTAAAACAGAGATTTATGATGCTGTCTATGCCTCACCTTTTACTTATTATCGGAACTCGAACATTTTGCAAGCATTTTGTGAGGCTTGGTTCCCCAAGACGAACACGCTTCTTACATCAACTAGGAAACTATCTATCTATCTTTGGGACTTATATATCCTTGGAGGTCTTCCCATTACGAGTTATACGTATGAAGAAATGGTACCTGATGAGACAAGAGAACCCATCGGTTTGGACAATAACAGATGAGATTTATTCCTCGATCTTGTGAGTATTTATTTTCTGCCTTCCAACACCTTAAGGAAGGTACAAGTGTTAAACAAAAGGTCTCCTTGAGCAAGTGGAAAAATATAAACCTTCCCCACTTCGAAAGAAAAAGAAATCCACGCGCCTAAAGTCGACACATAATCCTAACTGGAGTTATTCCTAAGACAACTAGGTGGTCGAGTGATCAACAAGCTATATTCTCCAAGCTTAGGGTGAGGTCTGACAGGAAATATGAAACATATGTAGCAGCATTCTTATCAATTTGGTTATGTGCTTTTGTGTTCCCTATAAAACAGAAAACTTCATTCATCCCGAGACTTTTAAGATGGCAAGCATGATGGCAAGCGGGCGAAAGATTAGCCTTGCGGTCCTAGTTTTGGCGAGTATTTATCATGGTTTGAATAAGATTTTGTGTTCTTCCTAACTTGATCAGGTCAGATTTTGTTTTCCCATCCATTATGTTTACGGTTGGATTGTACATTACCTCAAAACCTATTATCCACTTGCTAAGGGTCCGTCTGTCCCTTCGAGGTGGCATACTCAGGAGAGGGAGCTGTGAGGTACTTTGACTAGAAGGATGCAAGAAAACGCATCCACAATAGGGAGGATATAGTTTAGACACCAACAATGTTAGCCAATTGTCATCCTTATTATTATGTGGATAACGATGACCCTCAAGAGTTGGAGTCAAGTTAGTTCATGAGCTTACGCTTTTATTACTTCCCTTTGAGGTATGATAACTCATTCATCATCGAGCCATATAGACCGCATCGAATTGGTCGTCAATTTGGGTGCTACCAGAACGTCCCCGATTTTTTAGAAAATGATATCTGTAGCGCCTCTCTAGATGAAGGAATCAGATTTGGATGATTTGCACACTGTATCGGTCTATTTCACGTGTGGCTTTCCCCTAACGGGAGATCCTGTGGGGAAGCGGTTATTCTTATGCTTGGATAATTTCTCTGGAACTTGCTCCCCTTCTTTAATGGACCCAATCTCTCAAACACGGAAGTCCACATAGTTGATTTTCCAAGTCGATCAAAGACAGAAGGCTTGTTAGAAACGGCAGATTCACCTTCTACAGTGATATAGCCCTTTCTACCCACTTTAACTTGTTCTTTTAATTTTCTATTAGTGCTCCCAGATATTAGCGGTTGTTAAATGGGGATTCTAGCTTAGACCTTATACTCACGGCTGATTCTTGTTTGATTTTTCCTTAATTTGTGGCAGGCCCTCTTTGTTGTGATCGTAGAAAAGTTGATATATTACTATGTTTATACCTTTGTGAATCAACTGCAACACATGAAGTAGAAATCCAGATTACATCCTCCAATTCTTCTCAAATCTCAACATTTTTAAAAAATTAATACACGAAGAAGTCATGGGAATTCAATACCTAGTCTATATACATATAACAAAAATAGCTCTAGTTGTTTACTCGAATCTTGCATATTTTCATTGGATTCTGTTGTGTATGACCATGTCAGTGTGCTCCTAATCAGCATTTGTTGAGGGAATAGTATTTCAAATCCCTTGATTTATTTAGCTGTATTCTTTAATAAGAGAAAAATTCCAGCAAAAATATAGTTTATGTGCTTCAAGAACAAATTATGTATGCTTGT
>ML306363.1:0-48137 GCA_005239505.1 Nicotiana paniculata | reverse complement strand
TTAACCTAGACTTATCAAGACTAATTTAGTTAGCAATAATTTCCTATAATCACTTGTTTAATAATTTTAACCTAGCCTAATAGTCTCTTAAGCAGTTAACTAAATCCTAAAAGTTGTCTAAGATAGTTAGTTCAGGATTAATTAACTAAAACAAATTAGTTAACCTAGGCTTAATAGTTAGTCAAGTTTCTGATTTTAGTTAATCGAGTTGAATTAACCAAATTGAATCAGTTAACTTAGGTTAAGGAGTTAAGCTGATTGACTTGAATTAATTAACAAGCTAAACCTAGTTGATTAATAGGAACTTAATCAATTAACCTTTAACTAGTTTGACTCGACCATAATTAAGAACAACTAATAGTTGACTAAAGAACATAACTAGGGTTAGGTAACTAGAGTTAAATAATAACCCAAGTGAGTTTAACCTTGATTACCCAATGGTAAATTCAGGGACTCCAAGGGGTACATTAGGTAAATCAGTTTATGAAATCAGATTTTTAAGGTTAAAAGGGTCTTTTAATAGATAGGAAAGTTCTAGAATAGGGGGCAGTTGTCCCAAAGATAAGGTTGACAGCTGCCCTATGTACTATTTAGTACTATTTTTCAGCTTTTGGATAGGGAATATTCCAAAGAATATCTCATTCCCAAATATCCTATAAATAGACTTTCTTTTTACATATTCTGGACACTTTTTTTAACCTTGGGCCCTGCTGAAAATCTGGATACAGAAATTTCATATACACACACACAGTAGAAATCCTATACTGAAAGAACACTCGATTAGGTATAGAAATATCTGGTAAAAAAACAATCTGGTCTTCCTCAGTCTTGGTATTCTTGAACTTGGGTGTTAGCTGACTGGTTTTTCTGGGTTTTAAAAGTTTATCCGTTTGAAATCTGCTTTCTGGCTGGTCTTGCTTCAATTTCTGGTTTTTTCAATCTCTCCCTTTCTGGTTTCTCTACTGCTGGTCTTGTTGCCTGTCGGTTGCTGTGTAGATCTCCAGTTTTCAGCATCTGACCTTTATTTGGTCAAGTCCATTTTGCTATTTTACTCTTAAAAGGTATGTATTAACTCATCTGCTCTTAATGAAATGTTAAACTGGAATCTTCTTCTTCTTCTCCCTGCTTAAACTAGTTGTTCTTGATGAATGAGGTTACTTCTTCTGCTTTATGTAAATGTGACTGTATAGATGTTTATTAGCATGTTAATGAACCTGTGAGTGTGATGAATACTGTTTTTTGCTTTTGGTATTTCTTTGCTAGAATCTATATATTTCAGGCTAAAGGTATATAAATGTAGTTGATAATCGTAGTTCTACCTCCCTAAAAAGCTGCACTATGGTGTAGAGCCTGACTTTCTCTATGGTCAGGTTCTCTCTATTAAATGTGCAGAAAATATGCTTTCAATTGAGGCTCTTTGGTCAATAAGGAGATTCAACAAGCAAATCTCTAGGTATGTTAGTATTAGCACTGGGGTAGATGAGTTTGACCTTCCAATGGTCAAATTCACTCCACAATAGTGCGTAAACAGTAGCATGTTCCTGAAGTTACCTCTGCTAGGGCATAAAATAAGTAGTCGAAAGGCCTCCTAGAGTAAGGAATCTGAATCTCTTAAAATGATCAGATTTTGTCTCTACAAAAGCCTAAAAAGTCAAAATTATAGTATAATTGTTAAGAGGAACAAAGAAGAGATCTATGGAGCTGAATCTGACCCTTTCTATGGCCATATTCAGTCCAAAAAAGGTTTAAATATGTTTTGTTCTTCTAAGAGAGTCATTATGGTTTGAATCTAACCTCCTTAATGATTGGATTCACCTTTTGAAAATACTCAAAGGCATATCCTCAACACTGTCCAAATAGTAAAGTGTTGGACTTATAATCTTAGATTAATAATAAAAAAGGATGCTCTTATTTGTTGTTCTTTGTCCATTGAAGACACTTAGTAAGCAGGTCTCCATATAGATTTAGATTTAGGTTAATGTTGGCATTATGAGATTAAAATCTGACACATTCATGGTCAGGTTTAGACCAAGAGAATACATAAATAATTTTGTTTTGTTAGTGTAGCTTAGCATAGCATTATCAGGTTTAACTTGACCTCCTTTCATGGTCCTGTTTGGTCTGGTGGGTGCTCCACACTTCATTAGTTTGTGTGTTCTATAAATTACAAGAAGAGGGTTGCAAATGTACAGTACGAAGAATCCAGATGTGGAGCGGCTATTTAGGATTTCCATTTTTAGTTTTCTTTGGATATTCATAAAAAATGTATTTATATCGAAGCTGTATTTTCGCTTCAGAAAAAACTGTAATTCGTTCATTTATGCACTTTGGATTTTTGTAATTTAAGGGACTGGACTGTATATTCATTTTTAGCCTTTCAACTGATAGTGTTCAAACTAAATTTTAAGGCGATTTTCTGGAATTTTGAATCTGTGTTGCTCTAAAAAAGTAGTTCAGGGATAAAAATAGGTGTTTAATCGAAAAAAAGAGTTGGTATTCAAATCAGTCTACATGAAGCCTTTCGTAAACATTTATTGATTTTCATAAGTGGTTATTTCAAAATTTAGTTGTTTCAATATAAGTGGATTTAGTGGATTATTTTTGGTTCATGTCGTATCCTGTTAAACTTTCTGAAATCGATGTATGTACACTTTTGAACCTTGAAGCATGTGATTAGGCTATCTAAAAGTCGACAAGAACTGTTAATTTAGAATTGGTAAAATTGCATGTGTTGTGTATCTTCACTGGAAATTACAAAGTTCCAGAAAAAATAAAGTAATTTTAGCTTACCAATTTGAAGTTGGACCAGTAGATAATGTATTTATGTGTCCATAATTCTTATAGGTGTATATATATCTACACGAATGAGGTGTATCTTGATTAACACATTTTCTATCATTTACCAAACTAGGAAGAGAAGATCTTTAAGGTTTGTTTAGGAATTGAATTTCCTAATTGGTAGTCTTCTTACAGAAATAGCCAAGCTAGGATGGCCTAAAGTGATTAATTGGGGCTAAAATATGGCCATAGCTCGAAATATGTCGCCTTTTAGGCTAATGAATTTCTCTCTTTCTTCAGGCAACTCCCCGGGTAGAAAGATACCTTTAGTCTGAAATCTGGTAAAGAAACAAGTATTACCTCAAATTACCTTAACCTACACTCGGGAGTGGCAACTCATGCCCCCGACCCTTAACTCTAAACAACTAATAAAATGTACATAGCAATAACGGGTGCATTTCATGTGATGTTTTTGCCATGTGCTAAAAAACAACAAGTGTACGCCATCGTAACTTGTCCAAGATAAATCCATAAACGTCCTAATTGATTTTAAAACTAAAAATGCTCCCTCAAATGGAAAGCATAAAGAATAAACGAACATCGCCTCGAATAGGCACTATAAAACCGTCATGACCATAGTCTTGACCACGTAATCTACATTCGGGTGCGACAACTCATTTTTCCGTCTTCAACTTCAAACTATAATAAAAATCACACCTTGTAATTGCGGGTGCATTTCATGTGGCGTAGTTATAATGTGTCCAAAAAAAATAAGTGCATGCCATCATGACTTATTTCAAGATAAATCCATAAATATTAAAAGCGGCTAAAAAGTGAAAAGGCTAAAAGCAAAATAGGCTTAAAATACGTAAATAATCAGATAATTAGGCCAAATATCAATAGTTAAGCGACCGTGCTAGAACCACGGAACTCGGGAATGCCTAACACCTTCTCCCGGGTTAACAGAATTTCTTACTCGGATTGGTGATCGTAGATAAATTAAAACAGAGTCAAAAATTTCCTCGATTTGGGATTTTTAAAACAAAACGGTGTCCCGGAACATCGTCAAAAATCCGGGTGGCGACTCTGAAATAATAAATAAATCCCAAAACTGAATAATGTCACTTTAATTGGAAGAACTCCCTTATTACCCTTCAACTGAATAATGTCACTTTAATTGGAAGAACTCCCTTATTACCCTTCATTAATTGGGGGTAGTGAAAAAAGGAGGTGTGACAGCTCTGGCGACTCTGCTGGGGACTGAGAACCCAGAATCTCTGGTTCAGGGTTCAAGAATTTGAGCTTAGAATTACTGTTATATTTGGCTTTATTATCTGATTTTACATGTTTGAACCTAATGTTCCAAATGCCGCTTTTTACCGCTTTGATATTATCTGAACTGTATATGAATTGTGCCGAAACCCTCTTCTCTATGAGTCTTCTAAATCATCTGGGAAGTGTGCACTTCGTATAGACTTCTTTTCTGTTAGAGTCATATCCAAATTTTAGAACGAGGCACGGACAAGTTGCAAAGCCGGTGAAGCTTCTGTATTCTCGGTACGCTGCCCCAACCTCGGCTCGAGCTGTCCGCTCGGGTAAGCCTTGTCTAGAACAAAACCCCAAGATAGAAACCTAGTATAACATAACCTCATGTCGGATACCTAGTAGGAACGATTATATGCATCATGTGCATTTGACTTAGGGGACTCAACACAGGGGTTGGGTCCGTCTAGGACAGGTGTACCCGAAATGAAAGACTACCCTGATGCATCTTACATGTTACATATGTATTTATTTGTTTCAACTTGTGTATTTACCGGCTAAAATAAATAAAAAAACGAATAGAAAAACCAAGAGTGAGGTAGGATAGAAAATTCACCCTGTTTTGAAAAATTCCCATTTATCCCGAAACTGTGCCAAAATTTCTGAAACAAAATGAGTGGGTGTATATTTTAATCAGTCAGGATTTTCTCCGAACTACGCATTGTTTGATTCTCACGGGTGTGGGATACGTAGGCAACCCCCATCGGGTCCAACTCTATTTTTTAAAATCAAAAGGATATAGCCCTAAATAAAATTAGGTGACGCCATTGTAGCCTGATCGCCCAAGTGGGGCGCCAGAAGGCCGTTTTTGCAAAAGTGGCCGCCTGTGTTTTGTCTTTAAATTTCGACCGAATTCGCAAACACAGCTTTAAAAAACTTCCTACCTGAAGTATTAAAGGGCCATATTCGCAATGATGGTCTGTTTTTCTTTATTACAAAACCTTTTGCCAAAATGACACTTTTCAAAAAAATTTGTGGTTTTAATCAAAAAACGAATGTGCAGGATGAATACTGTTGAAAACATCCCCTTCAGGGCAGTCAAGGAAATCCCTCTAGGACTCCATATGTGGTGGAGCGACTTGGGGGAAGCCAGTAGAAAGTCTGTTATGAAAGCTTTAGGGGGACTTATTGGTCTTTTAAAGACCAAGCCGAGGTTGGACATCGTCGAGGCTCTAGTACCGTTTTGGGATCCCGCCCACAACGTGTTCTACTTTTCAGACTTTGAATTGACGCCCACGCTAGAGGAAATAGCAGGGTATGATGGTCTCAATGACAATCTTAGAAGTCGGTACCCAGTGGCACCTAGGGCGGTGACTCCACATAAGTTTTTGGATCTGTTGACTATTAATCGGGACGTCCAAGACCCACACCTATCCGAAGGTTTCTGCACTTTCTATTTTCTCTACAGAAATTATGGAGATCCCCAGGTTTATGAGGCTAACAACACTGGTCTAACTCAAAAAGATCAGGCTAAATGGGAAGCCCGCGGGGGGCTAGCTTTTGTGGTAGCATTCTTGGGCACCTTGATTTGCCCAAGAAGTGACAGATGCATAGACATCGGGCTTGTGGGAATAGAGGATTTCATGATGAAAAAGTCCACTGGCACCCTTATACCGATGGTCTTAGCAGAGATTTACCGTGCTCTGACAATTTGCCAATCTGGGGGAAAGTTCTTTGAGGGGTGCAACCTGCTCCTACAAATCTGGTTGATCGAGCACCTCTGTCACCGCCCAGGCTACATGAACTACGGCTTAACCGGTTTGAATTGCATCGAGGAACATGGTACTCGGGTAAAAGTCCACAAATTTCCTGAGGGCACGGAAGCCTGGCACTCATACTTGAGTTCACTGACTACCGACCAAATCGAGTGGACGTTCGGGTGGCTCCCTATCAGCGAGGTTATCAATATGTCTGCTGAGGTTTGATATCTCCTGTTAATGGGCCTGCGAAGCATTCATCCATATGACCCACACCGGGTCTTACGCCAGTTGGGGAGACAACAGGGTGTTCCCCATGACGAGGATTTAAGCTAACAAGCCATTGAGTTATGCCCAAGAGCTGCATTTCCTGAAGGCAGGGTCCGTCAAATCTGGAACGAGTGCAGGTTTTTAGAACCTCAAACTCGGGTGAGAGACTTATCCAAAGGGGAAGTGGAGCCCGCCTACACTTCTTGGTATGGCATAAGAGGCAGGGAGCATCAAGAGAAAGAACGACCCGCAAAGAGACCCCACGTACAACAATTCACCGAGTAAACACGAGAGCATTGGGCTTGGTTAGAAAAGGAAAACAGCTACCGAGCCACCATAAGCAAGTTGGAGGCCTAGGTCGGGGAAATCAAGTTTGAAAACATTCTACATACTGCCACAATTGAAGGGGAGAAAAATAGATTAGCCCAAGAAAATGAAGTTCTCCGGGCCCAGATACATGAATTAAAAACAGCTGCTGAGAACCCAGAGAGAAGTAGAACTGATGAAAGGCTTATCAACAGCCTGAGGCATAAAGTATGCAGCTATGGGAATGATGTAGACAAAGCCGAAGAAGAACTGGCCGGAGTTCGGGCAAGATTAACAAGAAGTGCAGAAGAAAGAATAGAGTTTGTCTAGAGACCTAAAAGGAAATATGACTAGGAAGTCATAGGCTTGAAGGAAAAATTGGCCGCCCTCGAGAACGAAATGGCCAAACAGGAAAAAAGATTTAAGACAGAGAGGGAACAATGATATGCCATGATGGATCAGTTAGAAAAAGAGTTGCAACAATGGCAAGAGCAGAGTCACAAAGACGCCCAGACTTTAGAGGCGAGATCCCAGCAAATCAGGCGCCTGCTTCAAGAAAAGGGTATCATCAGGCGAAGGGTCCAAGAGATAGTTGACTAAGTCGTCACCAGATGGCAGGAATGTGAAGATATGACTCGGACCACTTTCTTCTCAGCGGTTATGATCTTCGTCCACAAGATAATGGACGACCTTTACCGCCTCCGGCAAGACATAGCACGCAGACCCGTGGCAAGGCCGAATGATTCCCCACCGGCCCCTGGAGCAGCGGAAGCACTAATGTATTTTTGATGTTTTTCGAGTCTGTATTTCACTTTTCTAGTCGTAGTCATGTCTTGAGTCCACAGTAGTTTTTATATTTTTAGAAAATATGTGTCGAGTCTATAATTCCAAAAGTGGGCTACAAGTTTTCTGTAATCCTAAGTGTTTTATTTAATGAATGAAATTTTTTAGAATGAAGCTTTTAGAAAAATATGCATTTTTGTCCTTTGGGTTTTTCTAGCATGAACTACGTGATGATCTGATTCACGCGGCGCCGTGATACGTAGGCAATCCACATAGGATTCGATCATAACCATAAGAAAGGAAACCGAGCGAGTAATAAAAGAGCGGAAACAATAAAAAAGGAAGGGCAAGAATGATAAAAAGAAAAACAAACTGAGAGATAAAGCCGGGATGAAGTACACAACTGTTGCAAAAACATATTGAAAAGCATTTAAATTGATCAGGTGCGTTGCATACCACATACATGAAATTGCCTATGTGATAAATGTTTCAACCTAACATTTTGTTGGTTCAATCTAAAAGGTATTTTTAGGTGGTTGGTCTTGCGGTAACCTGTCTTCCCATCCTTACTTCACTAGATCAAAAGGGAACATAGAAATGACGTCTGAAAGTCACTAGCCAATCGTCAACTCTTCCGTGGAAGACCTAAATCCAGCCATCCCAACACCTGAGTCAGAAACAGCTGAAGAGAACAGGACTCTGCGTTGTCGCATGCTGGAAATATGGGACGCATGGTCCAATGGTAGGGAACCACCCAGTACCATCCCGGGTTTCCCAGAGATAATCCCCAGGGCAGGCGGTACGTCCAACATCCCCATAAGCTACCCAGCCACGCCATTTGGATATCCAACTATGTCGGCTCACTTCGCCGGAAGGCCTTCTGAGGTTCGCCCCCAAGCTTTGTTTTCTGGTGTGTCTTCCAACATTTTCACCGCACCACCAATCTCCACCACGGCTCCACCAACTATCTCCGGGCCAAGTTTCGAGCTGCCAGCATTCACATTCCAAACACCATCCGTCCATCAGGATACCGCTCATGCTACTCCCAATGCATATCCCCAACAAACTCAGCCTGAGTTCACTTTGGGACAGGATAAGAAAAGCTTCGAGCACGAAGAAATAACTCGAAAAATGAAGAGTATTGAATAGAGCCTCAAATATATACAGGGGCTGAGCGGGCAGAAAAGTGTCTCCTATGCAGACTTGTGCATATTACCGCACGTCCATTTGCCTCTCGGGTTTAAAACCCCCAAGTTCGAAAAATATGACAGACATGGGGACCCCATAGCCCATCTGAAAAGGTACTGCAACCAGCTCAGGGGAGCAGGTGGGAAGGAGGAACTTCTCATGGCATATTTTGGAGAAAACTTGACGGGGATTGCATCAGAATGGTACATGGACCAAGATATATCCCGTTGGCAAATATGGGATGACCTGGCACGGGACTTTGTCCGGCAATTCCAATACAATGTGGACATCGCTCCCGATAGGAACTCACTATCCAATCTCAAAAAGAAACCCTCAGAGAGTTTCAGAGAGTACGCCATCAAATGGCGCGAGCAGGCCTCCAGGGTCAAACCTCCGATGGATGAGGTTGAAATGGTCAGCGTCTTTCTACAAGCACAAGAAGCTGATTACTTCCAAAATATGATGTCCGCCATGGGCAAACCATTCGCGGAAGCAATCAAGATTGGAGAAATGGTGGAGAATGGTCTAAAAACTAGTCGTATCCTGAGCCAATCTGCCATAAGAGCAACCTCTCAGGCCATCCAAAGCGGATTCGGGAGTGCAGCCAACATGAAAAAGAAAGAAGAAGGGGTCATGATGGTTTCCGATGTCAGGAAGCCTCGACAATACCCACGTCCACTTCCCAAAGCTTCCCAACATTACTATCCTCACCAAGATGCAGCTTATGCTGCGCCCCCTTTTCCCTATGCGGTAATGAACGCTCAGCCACATCCCAGGCCGCAACAACAATACAATCAGAATAGAACTCCACCTCCAAAAAATAACCATCATCCCCCAGCTCCATATAATCAACGCCCTCCTCAAAACAGCTACCCGTACAATGCCTATCCCCGAGAACCACCAAGGAGACTTAATTTCACTCCCATCAAAGAGCCGTATTCCAGCCTCTTCCCAAAGTTGGTCCAGATGGGACTCCTGCAACCCGTGCCTCCAAACGGGCAGAATCCTCAATCACCATCATATAGACGGGGTACCAGTTGTGCTTACTATTCCGGAGCATAAGGGCACGACACGGAGGATTGCTGGACCCTCCAAAGGTCCGTGGAAAGCCTTATAGAACAAAATAAAGTGGTTTTAAGGGACGAAGAAGCTCCCAATGTGACGAACAATCCACTGCCCACTCACCATCATGGGCCCGTCATCGGCATGATTTGCGAGGACCAGGATGTCGATCCAGCTCTAAAGGCCATCATCGCCATCGCAGATGTGAAAAGAAAACCCAAGGAGACACCCAAACCAGTCAAGGAGATGAAGAAGAGTAACCCCGTCCCCCAGGTCACGGAAAAGGCTGAGACTGGAACAAATAAGGGACCTCTAAAGACATTGTCCTTTATATCCCCAAGGCACACAGGAAGGAACAAAGTGTGTTGAGCCCTCCCTGAAGGTTACAATTCAACAAGGAAATAATGAAGGGCCCAAAAATGTACGTGCCGAAAGGGACGTATGCGGCGCGGCGGCAAATAATTTCACCCAGGCTGAATGAGCCTGTGGTTATTAGCCGCGCGTCGCAAACCCCCATGAAGAATACTACTGTCGTCCCCTGGAATTACCACAGGACGGTGGTGACATACAAAGGGAAAGAGATTACTGGGAAACATGCGATATAAACTCTTCAGAGAAATACCTCGACCCGGAAGAACTAAACAAAAGCAAGTTTAAACGCTTTCCGCCTAAAAGGCCGATCAGTTCCGGAGAGGCAGAAGATTTTTTCAAGAATATGAAAACCTCTGAATACGCCATAATCAAGGAGCTCAGAAAGTCCCCCACTCAGGTCTCACTTCTATCCTTGCTGGTAAATTCAAACGAGCATCAGAAGATCCTGATCAAAACCCTTAATGAAGCATACATTCCGGCGAACACCACAGTCAAGCAAATGGAAAGAATGGCAAAACGATTTTTGAAGTCAACAGGATCTCGTTCAGCAAGAATGACTTGCCCCCGGAAGGGGCCACCCACAACAAATCTCTCCACCTAACTGTTAATGTGAAGGTTACTATATGAAAAGACTTATGATGGACGGAGGATCTGGGTTGATATTTGCCCTCTATCGACCCTACAAAGAATGGAGATCCGGACTGAGAGAATCAGGCCGAACAATGTGTTTGTTCGTGCATTCGATGGTATCAAGAGAGACACGATCGGGGAGATTGATTTGGTCTTGACAATCGGCCCTGTAGATTTCGAAGTGACATTCCAAGTCATGAATATGGATACTTCCTACAATTATCTCCTGGGAAGGCCTTGGATCCATGCGGCAGGGGCAGTGCCATCTACTCTCCACCAGATGGTTAAGTTCGAATATGAGGACCAGGAAATCGTGGTCCATGGGGAAGACGAGCAATCTATTTACAGGGACCCATTAGCCCCATGCCTGGAAGCAAGAGAGGGCAGCGAGCACATAGTCTACCAGGCTTTCGAGATTGTGGTTGCGGACCAGCATGAAGAAGGAACCCCGTGCCCTCAACCCTTCTTATCAAACGCGTCAATTATGGTCGCTAACGACATGATCAAACATGGGTACACATCTGGAAAAGGGCTCGGGGTGTCCTTGCAAGGCATTAAAGAACCCGTCACTTTGCCTACCAATAAAAAGTTTTTTGGCATAGGGTTTCGAGCTACCCCCGACGATGAACAATGGGCTGACCAACGTAAGAAAAATGGTTGGGTATTGCCTCAGCTGATCCCACACATCACTGCATCATTTGTCAAGCCAAAATACGTGGAGGAAGAGGAAGAGGCTTTCACGGCCGAAAAAATAGAAGAAATATGCGGAGCAATGAGGCAGATGTTGTACGAGGACCATATGGTCCAACCAGGAGAAGGCTCCAGCACTGCCGAAGTACAGTATATGAGGCCTGATGCCAAGTTGCAAAACTGGGAGGCTACTATATTCCCCGTCAGGCGGGAGTCCTGGTAGTTCAGCTTTTGCCATCATTTCTGCACTATGAGTTATTCCAGGGTGTAACTCAAGTGTTTTTAAAATTCTTGCCTTTAAATTCCGATGTAAATCCTCCTATGTTCAAATTCAATGAAATGAAATCAAAATTTCATCGTCTATTATTCTTTCTGATTTTTGTTTAGTTTTCTTATTTTTAAGTCCTAATAATGCGGCTTTAAAAAACATGGCATGCTTGCGGACTTCATGCTCTGATCGTAATACGCCGTCTAACCTCGAATTAATGAATCAAGAACTGGAATATGACGAAGAAGAGGTTTTTAGGAAAATAAATCGAGAATTGGAACAGCTCGAGAATAAGCCTAAGCCAAACTTAAACGAAACGGAACCCGTTAACTTGGGCAATGAAGAAGAGATTCGAGAAACCATGATAAGCGTCCACACAGATGAAAAAACTAGAGACGCCTTGATTAAACTCTTATTTGAATTCAAAGACGTATTTGCTTGGTCCTACGACGACATGCCCAGACTAAGTATGGACTTGGTGGTACACAAATTGCCAATCTACCCCGGTCATCCACCTGTCCAAAAAAAGCAGAGGAAATTTAAAACAGACATGAGTGACAAGATCAAAGAAGAGGTTGCTAAACAACTAAAGGATGGAGTAATCCGAGTGGTCCAATACACCACCTGGCTGGCCAATGTGGTTTCGGTGCCTAAAAGGGACGGAAAGGTCCGAGTATGTGTCGACTATCGGGATTTGAATAAATCCATTCCCAAAGATAATTTTCCACTGCCAAACATACACATCCTAGTTGACAATTGTGCCAAACACAAGGTACAGTCTTTCGTCGATTGCTATGCCGGATATCACCAGGTGTTGATGGATGAAGAGGATGCATAAAAAATAGCCTTCATTACACCCTGGGGAACATACTGTTATCGGGTCATGTCGTTCGGTTTAAATAACGTTGGGGCAATTTATATGAGGGCCATGACCGCCATATTTCACGACATAATGCATCAGGAGATTGAGGTGTACGTGGATGATGTGATCATTAAGTCCAGAACCTAAAGTGACCATGTGCAGTATTTGAGGAAATTCTTCGAACGCCTGCGCATATATGATTTGAAATTAAACCCAGCCAAATGCGCTTTCGGAGTTCCATCTGGAAAATTACTGGGATTTATAGTCAATCGACGGGGCATCGAGCTGGACCCAACAAAGATAAAATCTATCCGGGATCTCCCACCCCAAGAACCAAGAAGAAAGTCATGAGTCTGTTGGGTAGGTTGAATTACATCAGTAGGTTCATCGCTCAGTTGACCTCCACATGCGAGCCTATATTCAAGCTATTGAAAAAAGATGCGGCCATCAAATTGACAGACGAGTGCCAGGACGCTTTTGACAAGATCAAAGAATATCTGTCAAATCCTCCAGTGCTAGTCCCACCAGAACCAGGGAGACCTCTGTTCCTATATCTGACGGTGCTAGAAAACTCCTTTGAGTGTGTTCTCGGGCAACACGATGCAACGGGAAAGAAAGAGCAGGCCATTTATTACTTAAGTAAGAAGTTCACAAGCTACGAAGCCAAGTACTCTCAGTTAGAAAGGACTTGATGCGCTCTAACTTGGGTTGCTCAGAAGCTCCGACATTATTTATTGGCTTATACCACCTACCTCATCACGAGGCTGGATCCTTTGAAATACATATTCCAAAAGCCAATGCCCACATGGAGATTAGCAAAATGGAAAATTTTGCTCACGGAATTCGATATTGTCTATGTCACTCGCACAGCTANCTATGAAAGCTCAAGCATTGGCCGATCATCTAGCTGAAAATCCGGTTGATGATGAATACCAACCCTTGAGCACTTATTTTCCGGATGAAGAAATCAACTCCGTCGAAATAATCTCGGAAGGCGCTGGCACCTTGAAAATGTTCTTCGACAGAGCAGCCAATGTGAAAGGTATTGGGATAGGGGCAATCTTGATTTCACCCACAGGACAACACTACCCTGCCATGGCCTACCTCCGTTTCTTCTGCACAAACAATACTGTTGAATATGAAGCTTGTATAATGGGCATGAACATGGCCATTGACATGGATGTAGAAGAATTGTTGATCATGGGAGACTCCGATTTGATCATTAAGCAGGCTCAGGGAGAGTGGGAAACTCGAGATGTTAAACTCCTTCCCTACAAACTGCATGTGGAGAATCTTAGTAAGCGATTCAAATTCGTCGAGTTCAGATATATTCCTCGGTGCCACAATGAGTTAGCTGATGCGGTGGCCACCCTAGCGGCAATGCTGCCCTATCCGGGTAATGTTCGCATAGACCCATTGGAGATCCAAATCAAGGAAAGACATGGTTATTGCAACACGGTCGAAGTAGAACCCGATGTCCAACCATGGTATCATGATATTAAAAGATTTTTGAAGACAAGAGAGTATCCCGAGCAGGCCAAAAGAGACCAAAAGAGAACCATCCGAAGGCTCACTAGCAGTTTTTTCCTAAGTGGGGAAATACTATATAAAAGGACTCCCAATCTAAATCTGTTAAGATGTGTAGACGCCAAAGAAGCCGAAAGGATCATGGGCGATGTCCATTCAGGAGCATGCGGCCCCCACATGAATGGGTACTTCCTCGCAAAGAAAATCTTGCGGGATGGATATTATTGGATGACCATGGAGAAATATTATTTCGGTTTCGTCCGGAAGTTCCATAAGTGTCAAATACATGGCGACCTAATTCATGCGCGACCATCAGAACTGCATCATATGTCAGTACCGTGTCCATTTTTTTCTTGGGGAATGGATGTCATTGGGCCAATCGAGCCAAGGGCCTCAAACGGGCACAAATTCATTTTGGTTGCTATCGACTATCTCACAAAATGGGCCGAGGTCGTCACGTTCAAAGCTGTCACTAAGAAAGTGGTAGTGGATTTCGTGCATGCTAATATCATCTGTCATTTTGGTATCCCAAAAACTATCATTACCGACAATGCTACGAATCTAAACAGTAACTTGATGAGGGAGGAATGTGAACAGCTCCATATAACACACCGCAACTCGATCCCTTACCGGCCCAAAGAAAATGGCGCCGTTGAAGCAGCAAACAAAAACATCAAGAAAATTCTCAGGAAAATGATTCAAACATCCAGGAAATGGCATGAAAAGTTGCCTTTTGCATTGTTGGGATATCGCACGACTGTGCGTACATCGGTTGGAGCTACCCCTTACCTATTGGTTTATGGCACTGAAGCCGTAATACCCGCTGAAGTCGAAATTCCTTCCCTTCAAATTATTGTCGAAGCAGAAATTGAAGACAATGAGTGGGTCAAGACCCAACTGGAGCAATTATCTCTGATTGATGAGAAAAGAATGGTCGCAGTGTGCCACGGACAATTATACCAGCAAATAATGGCCCGCGCTTACAACAAGAAAGTGCGACTTAGGAACTTCGAAGTATCATTCTCGCTACCCAAACAACATTAACCCTTTCGGTCTAACTCTGTTCGAAACTAAGGCAAAGAAAAGATGGCAAGACTGATTTACAGGGCTCTTATTTGACACGGGTCAATATGCAAAAGGCACCCAGCCTCGTCAGGGGCATCGAGTCGATCCTGACTGGCCATGATGGCCGATGATTCAAACTCAAAACCTTGAAAGGAGAAAATCAAATTGAAGTGCCTATAAAGGCGATTGAAGTTGAAAGGTTGAGCCCCGTGTGGCTAACCATCTTGGCAGGGTTTGAAAAGCCGAAATATTCCAAATGACCCAAAGTTACAGTCGGAAGAAAAGCCAGGAATGAAAAGCCAATAAAGGCGAAATAAAGTTGGAAAGGTTAAGTCCCACGCGACTAACCGGCGCAGCAGAATTTGAGGGGCCAAAACTTCTCCCCAATACTCTGGAAATCCAAAAGAAAAGCAAGTGAAAAGCCTACAAAGTCAAAGTAAAATGTTGGGTCCCACATGACCGATCGCCATGGAGAAATCTGGAAAGCCAAGGCCCCCGGGATTAGAGATGAAACCCAATCCCCAGCAAGAAAACAAGCAAGCAAGTGGTTGAGATCTTCATCAAAAGCACTGAGATCAAGCAGTTGAAAATCAAGGCCGCAAAACCAACCATCGTTTCAAACTAACAAATTGTTCTTTGTTTGAAAATAGGAAACATGTGCAAAAGAAACCGTGCAAAAAGCAGGTGCAATCAAAAGGAATTGCGCAAGATCTAGAAGGAGCTCTGCAGAATTAACTCCAAAGAAAGGGAAGTTTCCTCCAAAAATCTTTTCCCGCATATATATAAAAAAGAATAAATGTAGTTGAATATGATTCAATCCTAAAGTAGCATAGGGTCCTCAACCCCTAGCCAAACATTTTCCAACCAAGGATATCCCAGTCCTCAATTGATGCCAACATAGGGTCCCGCACCCAAGCAGACACCGGCATAACCTGGTGATCTCTTATTTTTCTGACAACAACATAACCTGTTGATCATTTCCAGACACTGGCATAACCCAGTGATCTCTTGTTCAGGCGACAACATGACCTGTCGACCTTTCCAGACACCAGCATAACCCGGTGATCGTTTCTTCTCCAAACACTGGCATAACCCCAGTGATCTCTTTTCCCCAGGCAACAACATAACATGTTGACCTCTCCAGACACCGGCATAACCTGGTGATCTTCCCGACAACAGCATAACCTGTTGATCATTTCCAGACACTGGCATAACCCAGTGATCTCTTTTTCAGGCGACAGCATGACCTGTTGACCTTTCCAGACACCAGCATAACTCGGTGATCATTTCTTCTCCAGACACTGGCATAACCCAGTGATCTCTTTTTCAGGCGACAGCATGACCTGTTGACCTTTCCAGACACCAGCATAACTCGGTGATCATTTCTTCTCCAGACACTGGCATAACGCTAGTGATGTCTTTTCCCCAGGCAACAACATAACCTGTTGACCTCTCCAGACACCGGCATAACCTGGTGATCTTCCTGACAACAGCACAACCTGTTGATCATCTTCAGGCACTGGCATAACCCAGTGATATCTTTTTCAGGAAACATCATGACCTGTTGACCTTTCCAGACACCAGCATAACCGGGTGATCTTTTTCTGACAACAGCATAACCTGTTGATCACTCCCTTTTCCCCGGGCAACAGCATAACCTGTTGACCTCTCCAGACACCAGCATAACCTAGTGATCTTTTCTTCTTCCTGACAACAACATAACCTGTTGATCGTCTTCAGGCACTGGCATAACCCAATGATCTTTTTTTCAGGCAACAACATGACCTGTTGACCTTTCCAGACACCAGCATAACCTGGTGATCTTTTCTTCTCCAGACACTAGCATAACCCCAGTGTTCTCTTTTCCCCAGGCAACAACATAACCTGTTGACCTCTCCAGACATTGGCATAACCTGGTGATCTTCCTGACAACAACATGGCCTGTTGATTATCTTCAGACACCGGCATAACCCAGTAATCTCTTTTTTCAGGAAACAGCATGACGTGTTGACCTTCCCGGACACCGGCATAACCTGTTTATCTCTTCTTGATGATAGCATAACCTGTCGATCTTTTCCAACATAGGATCTCCAATTCCTAGTTGATTTCACCTTTTAGGCATAGATTATCCACCCCCTAGTCTGCATTCACTCCGTGTACACGATTCCCGACCTTTTATTGCTTTCAATAATAAAATAGCATAGAGTTTGTTACAATAACTAACGAAATTTTCCTAGTGAAAACTGGGGCAAAAAGTTTCATTCGTTTGTTTTGATTTTTGTGCAGGTTACGTTTCTAGGACATTGGAACCCGAGACGACCAAAAGAAGAAGTTTCGATCCAAAATAACAAAACAAAAAGAGGAAAGAGAAGATTGAATCCAAAAGTGCATAAACGGGGAAGATGTGGACTATTCAGGACGAGATTGAAGTCATCCGTCGAGTATGTCTTGCTTTGATCCGAGGAACGACAAGACAAAACCAGCATCTGCGATTAACAAGCACCAGGATCCAGGTCAGAGTCAGCAAAAGATCAAGACTCAAGACCAAGTCCTAGATAGGAATCTTGTATATTTAGCAGCTGATAGGTTTTAGTTAGTCCTTCGTTTTGTACTTGGGTGTAATAAGGAGATTAACAACAGTAATCACAGTGAAATCACAGTTACCCGGTAGTCCTAGCTACCAAAATTTCTAGAACTACACTGACCTGATTCCTTTATAGCCAAGGATATGTAGACAACCTTTGAAGCAGGGTTCGGTCGAACTTTTCAAAAACGCTTCACATGGAGTATTTGAACGGGTAAAAGTTGTTCATAACTGCTCACTTTTTCTTTTCCCAAAAACTCTTCGCCTTATCGAGCAAAGAGGGGCAGCTGTGGGCATGTAATTTTTAACCTACTATATATTCCTACAAAATTCTATAAATTAATTAGTGTTATAAACCTTTGTTGAATTTCAATGTCTGTGTGCGAATTATTTGCATTACAAAAATCATAATTTGTCTTTTTAAATTCGTAAATGATTAAAAGTTGCATGATTTGGTGCATAACTTCAATCATTTTTATTGGAAAATTACGAAAAATTATTCTTCAAATAATTACATTTGTTAACTAGAAATTTCAACTTCTAATTTACTCATTAATTAAAATTTAAACTAGAGTTAGAGCTAATTAATATATTACTTGTAATTGATTGAAATAAATAACAACAAAAATGTTGATTATTTGACACAATGTAGATTTAATGATTAATTTATTCATTTTTTCTAAAAAAATTGTGAAATTTATTCCTTAAATGGTATGAGTATTAAATTAAATGATATTACTCTTAATTAATTTATAATTATACGAAGATTGAGTTAGGATTAATTACTACATTTTTGTTGAGTTTTGATTAATTAGTTTAGATTAGCTAAGAAGGGGAGTAAAATGGGACCTGGGCCAAAATTACCAGGCCCAAACCCCTTCTCTATACACAAACACACCCATCCCAAAGGCCTTTNTTCATCCAAAGTCCAACCCCCCTCCAAACCCTAGTCGCCCCCATCCCTCCATCTCTCTCTCTTCTGTCTCGAGAAACCCTAGCCTCCCTAGGTTTTCGCCGCCCGGAAATAGCCTACCGGCGGCGGACCACCACCAAATGACCCCAAATATTCACCAAATATCTCCTTGCCATCCTCAACAACCTCCCACCGTTTGATTCTTCAAAAAATCATCCAAAAATCCGCAATTTCAGATCTAAGAATCTGAAACCCTAGTTCCTTATTACAAGACGACTCAAGAACATTTTTGACTTATACCTACATGAGTCAATAACTCTTAATGAGAGATATTGATTCATGTGGGTTTGAGCCATTCTCAACCCCCCCCTCCCCCTCCTGGAATTCGTCAACACCCCGCGGGTATCACTCCCCCCCTTTTTTCTGACACTTCTTCGTTTTAAGAAAAATGAAATCGTATGCCTCACTGTTTTGATACATGTGTTTATGTTGTACTGTTCTCATATAGTATATGTTTGTTCTTGATTTAGTTTAGATCTTTAAATGCATGAGTTGATTATATAATAACCATTTTATATTTATGTTATCTTAGCCGATTAGTTTGAAGTCGTTGGTTTGAGATTGGTTTTGTTGAATATCTTCTTTTCTTGGCCTGTTTAGTTCTAAATATGCATGCATACCTAATTTGTGCCTTATTGTCTAAGTTGTTCACTGGTTGGAGATTCTTATGTTTTCTCGAACTGTTTTCCCCCTCTTTCCCCATTTTTCCTCAACTATTAAGTCTGTTGTTTTAAGGATTGATTACTGATTTGGTTTAGGAGTTCATGAACTTTTTGGTTTAAATAACATGTTGTTGGTTTAATTGAATTGTTAGCTTTTTTTGTTGAATAGGCGTGCCTATACTAATTATACTTTCTGTCTTTTTTGTTTTCTTTTGGTTTCAACTTTACTTTCAATCGATTATTAATCGATCAAGTAATAATTTAATTAGGTAATGAAGAGACAATTATACGCGACTAATTAAGTGTACATTTGAACTAAGTAATAATACAATTGACCTAAGTCTAAGAAGTTCAACCTAATTAATCTAAAGTAATTAATTAACCTGAAACTAATCAACCAATTACGCTAAATCTCAGTTCTAAAACAATGTTTGGTCAGGGTTTAACCTAGACTTATCAAGACTAATTTAGTTAGCAATAATTTCCTATAATCACTTGTTTAATAGTTTTAACATAGCCTAATAGTCTCTTAAGTAGTTAACAAATCCGAAAAGTTGTCTAAGATAGTTAGTTCAGGATTAATTAACTAAAATAAATTAGTTAACCTAGGCTTAATAGTTAGTCAAGTTTTTGATTTTAGTTAATCGAGTTGAATTAACCAAATTGAATCAGTTAACTTAGGTTAAGGAGTTAAGCTGATTGACTTGCATTAATTAACAAGCTAAACCTAGTTGATTAATAGGAACTTAATCAATTAACCTTTAACTAGTTTGACTCGACCATAATTAAGAACAACTAATAGTTGACTAAAGAACATAACTAGGGTTAGGTAACTAGAGTTAAATAATAACCCAAGTGAGTTTAACCTTGATTACCCAATGGTAAATTCAGGGACTCCAAGGGGTACATTAGGTAACTCAGTTTAGGAAATCAGATTTTTAAGGTTAAAAGGATCTTTTAATAGATAGGAAAGTTCTAGAATAGGGGCAGCTGTCCCAAAGATAAGGTTGACAGCTGCCCTATGTACTATTTAGTACTATTTTTCAGCTTTTGGATAGCGAATATTCCAAAGAATTCTGGACACTTTTTTTAACCTTGGGCCCTGCTGAAAATCTGGATACAGAAATTTCATATACACACACATAGTAGAAATCCTATACTAAAAGAACACTCGATTAGGTATAGAAATATCTGGGAAAAAAATAATCTGGTCTTCCTCAGTCTTGGTATTCTTGAACTTGGGTGTTAGCTGACTGGTTTTTCTGGGTTTTAAAAGTTTGTCCGTTTGAAATCTACTTTCTGGCTGGTCTTGCTTCAATTTCTGGTTTTTTCAATCTCTCCCTTTCTGGTTTCTCTACTGCTGGTCTTGTGCCCTGTCGGTTGCTGTGTAGATCTCCAGTTTTCAACATCTGACCTTTATTTGGTCAAGTCTATTTTGCTATTTTACTCTTAAAAGGTATGTATTAACTCATCTGCTCTTAATGAAATGTTAAACTGGAATCTTCTTCTTCTTCTCCCTGCTTAAACTAGTTGTTCTTGATGAATGAGGTTACTTCTTCTGCTTTATGTAAATGTGACTGTATAGATGTTTATTAGCATGTTAATGAACCTGTGAGTGTGATGAATACTGTTTTTTGTTGTTGGTATTTCTTTGCTGGAATCTGTATATTTCAGGCTAAAGTTATATAAATGTAGTTGATAATCGTAGTTCTACCTCCCTAAAAAGCTGCACTATGGTGTAGAACCTGACTTTCTCTATGGTCAGGTTCTCTCTTTTAAATGTGCAGAAAATATGCTTTCAATTGAGGCTCTTTGGTCAATAAGGAGATTCAACAAGCAAATCTCTAGGTAGGTTAGTATTAGCACTAGGGTAGATGAGTTTGACCTTCCAATGGTCAAATTCACTCCACAATAGTGCGTAAACAGTAGCATGTCCCTGAAGTTACCTCTGCTAGGGCATAAAATAAGTAGTCGAAAGGCCTCCTAGAGTAAGGAATCTGAATCTCTTAAAATGATCAGATTTTGTCTCTACAAAAGCCTAAAAAGTCACAATTATAGTATAATTGTTAAGAGGAACAAAGAAGAGATCTATGGAGCTGAATCTGACCCTTTCTATGGCCAGATTCAGTCCAAAAAAGGTTTAAATATGCTTTGTTCTTCTAAGAGCGTCATTAAAGTTTGAATCTAACCTCCTTCGTGATTGGATTCACCTTTTGACAATACTCAAAGGCATATCCTCAACACTGTCTAAATAGTAAAGTGTTGGACTTATAATCTTAGATTAATAATAAAAAAGGGTGCTCTTATTTGATATTCCTTGTCCATTGAAGACACTTAGTAAGCAGGTCTCGATATGGATTTAGATTTAGGTTAATGTTGGCATTATGGGATTAAAACCCGACACATTCATGGTCAGGTTTAGACCAAGAGAATGCATAAATAATTGTGTTTTGTTAGTGTAGCTTAGCATAGCATTATCAGGTTTAACTTGACCTCCTTTCATGGTCCTGTTTGGTCTGGTGGGTGCTCCACACTTAATTAGTTTGTGTGTTCTATAAATTACAAGAAGAGGGCTGCAAATGTACAGTACGAAGAATCCAGATGTGGAGCGGCTATTTAGGATTTCCATTTTTAGTTTTCTTTGGATATTCATAAAAAATGTATTTATACCGAAGTTGTATTTTCGCTTAAAAAAAACTGCAATTCGTTCATTTATGCACTTTGGAATCTTGTAATTTAAGGGACTGGACTGTATATTCATTTTTGGCCTTTCAACTAATAGTGTTCAAACTAAATTTTAAGGCGATTTTCTAGAACTTTGAATCTGTGTTGCTCTAAAAAAGTAGTTCAGGGATAAAAATAGGTGTTTAATCGAAAAAAAGGAGTTGGTATTCAAATCAGTCTACATGAAGCCTTTCGTAAACATTTATTGATTTTCATAAGTGGTTATTTCAAAATTCAGTTGTTTCAATATAAGTGGATTTAGTGGATTATTTTTGGTTCATGTCGTATCCTGTTAAACTTTCTGAAATCGATGTATGTACACTTTTGAACCTTGAAGCATGTGATTAGGCTATCTAAAAGTCGACAAGAACTGTTAATTTAGAATTGGTAAAATTGCATGTGTTGTGTATCTTCACTGGAAATTACAAAGTTCCAGAAAAAATAAAGTAATTTTAGCTTACCAATTTGAAGTTGGACCAGTAGATAATGTATTTATGTGTCCATAATTCTTATAGGTGTATATATATCTACACGAATGAGGTGTATGTTGATTAACACATTTTCTATCATTTACCAAACTAGGAAGAGAAGATCTTTAAGGTTTGTTTAGGAATTGAATTTCCTAATTGGTAGTCTTCTTACAGAAATAGCCAAGCTAGGATGGCTTAAAGTGATTAATTGGGGCTAAAATATGGCCATAGCCTGAAATATGTCGCCTTTTAGGCTAATGAATTTCTCTCTTTCTTCAGGCAACCCCCCAGGTAGAAAGATACCTTTAGTCTGAAATCTGGTAAAGAAACAAGTATTACCTCAAATTACCTTAACCTACACTCGGGAGTGGCAACTCATGCCCCCGACCCTTAACTCTAAACAACTAATAAAATGCACATAGCAATAACGGGTGCATTTCATGTGATGTTTTTGCCATGTGCTAAAAAACAACAAGTGGACGCCATCGTAACTTGTCCAAGATAAATCCATAAACGTCCTAATTGATTTTAAAACTAAAAATGCTCCCTCAAATTGAAAGCATAAAGAATAAACGAACATCGCCTCGAATAGGCACTATAAAACCGTCATGACCATAGTCTTGACCACGCAATCTACATTCAGGTGCGACAACTCATGTCCCCGTCTTCAACTTCAAACTATAATAAAAATCACACTTTGTAATTGCGGGTGCATTTCATGTGGCGTAGTTATAATGTGTCCAAAAAAAAAAAGTGCACGCAATCGTGACTTATTTCAAGATAAATCCATAAATATTAAAAGCGGCTAAAAAGTGAAAAGGCTAAAAAGCACAATAGGTTCAAAATACGTAAATAATCAGATAATTAGGCCAAATATCAATAGTTAAGTGACCGTGCTAGAACCACGGAACTTAGGAATGCCTAACACCTTCTCCCGGGTTAACAGAATTCCTTACTCGAATTTTTGGTCGCACACAAATTAAAACAGAGTCAAAAATTTCCTCGGTTTGGGATTTTCAAAACAAAACGGTATCCCGGAACATCGTCAAAAATCCGGATGGTGACTCTGAAATAATAAATAAGTCTCAAAACCGAATAATGTCACTTCAATTGGAAGAACTCTCTTATTACCCTTCATTAATTTGGGGTAGCGAAAAAAGGAGGTGTGACAGTTAGTGGTTAAGTAGCATAGTGTGGGGTGAATTGATTTTATGGTCCATTACAATCCTTTTTCTAAAATTATAGTCAAATCTCCTAAAAAATTGTTTTTATGCATAAGATATTTTAAAATAAAATAGAAAAAGCTTTAAGAATAATTTATTTTATTTAAACTATAAAGACTGATGTTGAATTATTTCATCATCCCTCTTCAAACAAGAAATCAAGGAAGGGAAGAAAAATAAGTGTCTGGACATAAAATAAGGTCTAAGACTCATTTTTTAACATTTCACGCCTCGATTTTACGTGTTTAGCATAAAACGATTTACCTATATACGTATTTGTTTAAGTTTAGTAATAGAAACACATCAGCAATTTCATGTATATGCTTTTAGGATAAATTACAACAAGAATTACGAATCAATTCCAAAATAAGTTGAAATGTTAAAATCATATGAAACCTCACTGCTTCACCATTACAATTTAGACATGCTTCATCAATATGATGAGTTGCTGCCAAAGGTTAAGTACCTTTAACAATTTAGACATGCTTCATCCATCCTAGATTTCTTTGTTAAAAAATGGCACAAATCCTCCTCAATTGGAAGTAGAAGGCCAAAGATTTGGAGTATGACTTAGCCAAACTATCAAATGCAATAGCTAAACGGAGCCCCACGAAATTTAACCACCAAAATCAACTTTCTTCTTGTCAAATTTAACTCTTGCGCAATCATCGTATTAGACATCTGTGAACTGTTTCAGCCACTGCTAATTCTTGTTTAACATATACCCCTTTATTTTGAACTATCACATCATTTCAATGGGAGGAATGTAGCAAAACTGGCACAATCAACATTCAAGAACATCAAAGTTAGAGTGTCGAGACCAAAATGAAAATAATATCAAGATTTAACACAATAAACTGAGATTGCTGGATCAAAACAAAACTAATGTCATATACTATCATAACTCGGACTGGGATCTCAAATGACCAAGAAAATCTGAAACTGTAGTTTACTTCAATCTCCAGAAGTCCAAATAGAACAGATAAAATGCCTAAAAAGCAAAATTTCAGGCACTTTAGTTCATCCTCCTGATAAGTTCATTAATGTAGTTCTCACGGTTGCCGGCATCACCACCCTCAACATAGTGATTCCTCTTCTTCTTGAGTCCACCCAAAGGTGCCTTCAGCTGGAATGGCCACAGGAAGTTGTTGGCCTCCTTAAAGTGGGGTCCTACAGTCATGATCTCATGGACAAGATCTTCTGCGCAGATAATTCCATGCTTGCCCAATGCCTGAAACATACAGGAGTATTCTAATATGTCAACACCACAAAAGCATCAAAATTAAAGATGAAACACTGTCGTAAACTTACCTGATCAATGATAGAATTGTCGGTTAAAGCAATTCTCTGCTTGTCAAGTTTCCCATAGCCTCTCTTGTAGATCAATTCCCTTACACTTTTTAGGTTTGGATAACTGCAAGATACAAAGGAAATAAGGAACTGCAACAGTAGTGTAGAAAGGCTTCAGATTGCAGCAAAGCATTAAGTGATACCTACCCATAGGTAACATAAGGTTCAACCCTATGCAACATGTTCACTGTGGCTTTGTTAACTTTCAAAAAGACTCCGTTAAAGATCTGTTCATATGGGAAGAGAGAAGAGCTCACATTTAGAACAGAAAAGCAACAACAAGAAAGATACAGCTCTAAAATAAGAGAATCATATAAAAATGAAAGGAATCTCTAGAGACCAAAACAAGAATCTCCAGAAAACCTACAATTTTTTTGGTTTTCTCTTGAGGGAGGAGGGCACGGCAAAATTGCAATAATAATAAGGAAAAATCTTGAAAATACTGCAATTACTTGGCTGGTGATCGACCAGTTGGCATAACAAGCCAGCCCCAATAATAAGGATTTAGTACCCAACAGTCAAGCAGAGAGCTATAATCCTAACACATTCATAATGCATTTCAAGCATACAAAATGAACCAACACAAGGAAATCAAACAAGGCTTGTGCACCGAAAAACATCCAATTATACTCGTGAATGCTTTTAAACAGAATATGGTGAAGAAATGTAGCAGACATCCATGTGGTCTAGAATGCTCGGAGTAGTAAATTCAAATTTTTAAACAATTCTTTAAGGTATACAAAAGGAGCTGTTTGTTACCTGTCGCAGCCGTAGGAGCTGCAAGATTTTTTTGGTCTGTGGAGCCATAGCGTTAATCCTAAAAGAGAAAATTGTATGAGTACCATAATATTACCTCTTCCATCATACGATAAAACAAAGAGCACCAAAACAGTTCTTACCCACGTATCCTAATGATAAACAACAACTTTGCCTCAGGATCCACATAGAAACCGCCCTTCAATCTAGCCTCGCGTTTCAAACGAATTAATTCCTTGTCCTAAAAAGATGAAATTAAACACTGATAACCAAGATTTAAGTCAAACAAGCATAATAACCAGAAATTACAGAGTACAATATACCTGCTGCTCATACTCCTTTGAGTACTGTTTTGCCCTGTTGTAGATTAGTTTCCGGTTCTCAGCATTCTTCTTCTTTGCAGCTTCAAGTTCTTGCTTCTTTGCAAGAGCCCATTCCTCACTCCTCTTCTGCTTCTTCAAGACTGATTCTGGGACTGGAGTTTCACCCATCGCTGCCACATACAAGGTTAACTAACATTAACTATCAAGATAACGTAAAACCCATAATCATTTATCTTGTAATATTAAAACATTAGTCATTAGTTGGAAGATCATCAAAATGACGTCATTCACACGCAAGACAGACAATATAATTCACATCACCAATCTATGTTAACTAATGTATCTTATCAGTTAAATGTAAACATAATCCATCATTCTCCTTGTACTCAAACTTAAATCATTACTCTGATAGATCTTCAAATGAAGACGTTTAGTTATTTAGCTCAACCAAAAAATGCACCAAAACTACCGATCAAATAGCTCATATGCTACTACACCCTGGCAAATATAACCAAAGGAGCTTCTGATACTACACATCAGTAACATAACAGATTGTGGCATGCCAATGATGTACCACCAGTAAGGGGTAAATGCTATTCACACACACAACCATGTAATGTCGGATTCTATGTATAATAATAAAAGATAACAAAAAATAAAATTGCGACCACCAGACTGGTTATATGTACTTTTCTCACCGCTTCATTCACTTTTCCTTTTTCAATCAAAATATCCCAGCTTCATAAATCAGAAAACAGAAACATAAAGGTAACAACAATGACTAGTTCTTTCAACACACTTCCACTGTCTTATTTTTTTTTCCTGGCAAAAGTATTAGCATTTAAAACCCTAATGCTCTGCCCAAAACTAATACTAAAGTACTCTTTTAACTGCTAACATTTCAAACACAGAAAAAGAAAAAAGACTTTCTAATGGGCTTCAAGATACTTTAAACACACACACACACACACTTGCTTAACATAAATCCTATTTTAAATGTAAAGTAAAACTCAGATCACTGACTAACAAAAACAGCAGAGCACTGAAACTCAGATCTTCCAATATAACAAAAACCCAGCAAATTCAGATAAAAAAAAAGAAGAAGAAGAAATAAAAGGTAAGACCAGAAAATGTGTGTGAATCTAAAAAAAAAAATCCATAAAAACAGAAAACGAAGAGCTTAGCACATAGGATTTAACGTGAAAGAAATGGAGTTTTACCTTGGAGTTGTGGAGGTGAATGGAACGAGGGGTTGCTGGTCGGGGGCGAGAGGGAATGTGACTTGAGTGCAAACCGCGGCAATATATGTTGATGTGTAATTAGGGTTTTTGTGAAGTTTACTGTTTTTGCTTTTTCGGATCTGGGCGGGTCTGCTGATCTTGGCCCAATTTCTAAGTGTTGTAGGCCCAATTTGGAATCAGGCTTTTGTTAGAGATTTTTACCTTCCTATACACTATTTGAAATTTTATTACTGTTCCTACTCAAGTTTCAATTTAATTACATAGTCATATATAATTTACCAATAATATAAAAATAAGTTTTAAATGAGTATCTCTTTATATTAGGAATTGAATAAGGAATATCAGTTATTCCTTATCCCTTTATACTTGCCCACTCTCTCTCTCCGTCTCTCTCTCTCCTTCTCTATTTCCCCCCCAAATTTTCATCATTTGGTGTTCTCTGTTTTTTTTATGCTTTCTTGTTGTATATAGTTTTAATGAAATTGATCAATGGATTTCAATCATTTTCACTTAGCAATTTTCTTCCATGTTGCACAATTGGTGTTCAAATTGAAATTATTAATAAATAAATTTTGAAGATGTTTAACCTTCCACCATTGACAGCCATTAAAAAAGCTTTGAAGCTTTGAAATGGAATTTGGGTTTTCAAAAATTATTTTTTATTTGGATTGGGTGTTGTTGTAAGCGATTGAAAATATTGTTTAGAGCTTATATCTCAATTTTGAGGGTGTTTGATGAAGATTAGACTTGATTTTGGCTTAATTTCAGACTGAAACTTAAAGAGGAAGAATAAGAAGAACACATGACATACAATCTACTTACGAAATTATAGTAAAGTTGTAGTATAATTGTATGTAAATTGTATTCTGTTGTAGTTATATTTTTTTATTTGAATGTTGTATGAAAATTAAAAAATAATTGTATAATATATGAATCATTGTATAAAATTTATATTTAAGTTATCAATACTATCTTTTTACATAAAATTATTGATGTGTATCAAAATTTTATTAAGAGAGAAAGTTTTAATTAAAATTTTAGAGAGGAAGAAATACACACCACATACCAAATAGATACAAATAAGATACAAAATATACAAAATACATATTGTATAAATATGTATAAAAATTATATTTAAGTTGTTATTGTAGTTGTATTTAACTGGGTAGAAATAACGTATGAAAGTTGTAGATAAGTTGTAGATTAGTTCTAAATAAGTGTATACTGTATAGTTAGTTGTATGAAATTTATTTTTAGTATGTATGAAAATTGTAGATAAGTTATAAATAAGTTGTATATTGTATAATTAGTTGTATAAATTTTATTTTTAGTTTATATGATGTTGTAGGTGTAAAATTTGTATAAAACCTTATATTTAGTATTTATAAAATTTGTATAAAAATTATATTTAAGTTGTATGATATTGTAGTTGTAATTAATTGGGTAAAATTAACGTATGAAAGTGGTAGATTAGTTGTAAAAAAGTGTATACTGTATAGTTAGTTGCATAAAATTTATTTTTAGTATGTATGAAAGTTGTAGATAAGTTATAAATAAGTTGTATATTATATAATTAGTTGTATAAATTTATTTTTAGTTTATATGATATTGTAGATATATCAAATTTGTATTAAATTTTTATGAAATTTATTTTTAAATTTGTATGTTGTTGTACCATACAAATTTATTATCTCTATGTTCTACTTACGCTTCAACTCCAACTAATCTCGAGATCATTGATATATATGTCATGTTTGCGACGTTCACCACTGTTACAGAAGCTTTAAAAAAGGACATGGAGGATATCACAAATTTGTTTCCGAATTTTCTGGGAAGAACTAGGTGAAAAGGAAAAAAGTAAGTCAGTTAAGAAAAGCAAGGATTCTACAATGAAAGAAATAATTTATATTCCTTAAGGAAAACCATGCTGGCAACTTAGGAATGCAATAATTCTGCAATTAAAAGGAATAATTGATATCCCAATTGTGGAAACAACGCAACATGCAGATGCGTACTTGGCTAGAAAGGATATTGCATTTAAAGTTCTGAATTATCTTCATATGAAATGTGGCTTCACTGCCCACGAATTTTGGCTCTCAATTACGGGAATTTTGGTTGGAGAGAGGCAGCAGAGAATAGGGAAATTGAGGGGAGGAGAGAAAAAAAGGAAGATGGTGTAACTAAATCCCCTAATTTAAGGCGCTAATAATGGATTGGGAGCCTTTTAAGGTGAAATGTATATAATTTGTAAGTAATTCTTATTTAGGGGGAGGGTGGTAATATGCAAAATTAGAACAATTTTGGTAAATAAATTTCAAATATTGTATAGGAATGAAAAAATAAATTTTGTGATCCATCAAGACTATGGCCTAATATTTAGGGGTCGTTTGGTTCAAATGTAGGGATTAGTAAGGCAGAATAGCCTAGTAGACTCTTGTACTTATACCAGTTTGTCATCCCGATCCTTGTATTCTAATAGTTTGTCATGTAAAAACTTGTACTTTTTATACGGGTAAAACCAGGCCTACTAAGCGCCTCGATTTCCCGGTGAGGCAAACGGAGTAGGGACATGACCGTAAGGAATCAGAGTCAGGGCGAGGAGTCCCTCGTATCGGGGCTCGAGAAAAATACCTGCCCTTAGGGACATCAGGACCACATCCTCCGGGTCTGGTTCGAGCCCCAAGACTTCAGAGAGCATTAACAAACAACCGCACACGAGTAATAAAGGGTCGTGATGTACGTGCCCAACGGGATATCACAACGTGAATCTCGACCCGTATCGGCAGAAAATCAGTGATAGCGAAACGAAAGATTTTTACCTTTCTTAGGATTGTACTTGGGGTAAAATTCCCCCACCATATAAAAGGGAAGTTCATCATCCATTAGACACATTATAACACGCATATCAAGGAAATATACTTCTGCTCTTTCTGTTTTTAAAAGTTATTCAAAGTTCTTATTTTTGTTCATAAAGTTCTTCATAAGTGCAAGCTCGCAACCGAAGGAAGGTTCACCGTTAAGCCATTAACCGAGCCCAGGCTCACTCTTACCATTGGTTTGACCATTTATTACGTCTTTTATTTGCTTAATTTAACGTCATAGAATCATTTGTATTGAATTAAGCCGCATATCCTTAAAATCGCGTATAAATTTAATTGTTATCAATTTTTTAGGGTAAATAGTTTTGCGCCCATTGTGGGGCTAAGGATAATAGTGGTAATTTGATACAAATTTTCATGACGCACTTTGTTTTACGCTTGTTCTTTGAGATTTTAATTTCAGGTCAAATTAAAAATGTCAAACTCTCACTCTACTCACTTGAACATTGATATTGAGTCTGGCCACCATGGTGAGAACAACAATGTAGTGCCCAGCAACAAGGTGCCCCTAGTTGACCCCAATGGAGTTCTGATCATGGACCCAATCAATGCCAACCCACATATCGCCATCGATGCAAACTTGCTTACCGACCCCAAGAGCAGCGTTCGTGGAGGAGCCCGATCGATAGCCGGGGTACACACAATGGTGAAGGCAATGAGATCAATTTACGGGTATTCTTCAAAATGTTACAAGCTCAACCCGAAATCGCGCCCCCAACAGACGAAAAACACCCAAAGAAATGAACCAACCACATAAAGGTCGGGTGAAGTTGAACTTGGGACCAACCCCGAAATAATAAAGATGCTTGAGAAATTGACAAAGCGGGTGGAATCGCGGGAAAAAAAGATCGAAGCCAACGACAAAAAGGTGGAGACTTATAATTCTAGGGTCGATCAAATCGCAGGACACCCCCGATATTGAAAAGCATAGATTCCAAGAAATTTTCCCAAAGACTTTCCCTCCGAGCGCAGCACCGAAACCATTACTGAAGAAGTTTCGTATGCCCGAAATTCCAAAGTATAACAGAACCACGCATCCAAATGAACATGTGACCTCCTACACGTGTGCCATCAAGGGAAATGACTTAGAAGATGACACAATTGAGTTGGTTTTGCTGAAAAGGTTCGGAGAAACCCTGTCAAAATGAGCAATGATATGGTATCACAACTTACCCCATAATTCCATTGACTCGTTTGCTATGCTTGCAGATGCCTTAGTCAAAGCTCACGCCGGGTCCATCAAGGTCGAGACCAGAAAATCAGACCTTTTCAAAGTAAAACAAAGAGATAATGAAATGCTTAGGGAATTCCAGAGGTTTCAAATGGAACGAATGAACCTGCCTTCGGTTGCGGACGATTGGGCAGTTCAGGGATTCACTCAAGGACTCAACCCCCAAAGCTCATTGGCTTCACATCAGCTGAAACAGAATTTGATAGAGTACCCCGCAATAACTTGGGCTGACATCCATAACAGGTACCAATCAAAAATTAGAGTCGAGGATGATCATCTCGGGATCCCCTATGGGTCCATATATCCTATCAGTACTAATGACAGTAAAGAGTCATCGATCATGAACCAAGACTGAACAGAGATTGGTATCAATCGTATAGTGGAGGTCGACGGGGTAGCAGATCCGGACGTAACCTTGCAAGGAATGAAAAGAGAAGCGATCGAGGTCATAATAGTCGGGGACTCATGAGTAAAAATGGTTTCGACAGGCCACTCGGGACCAGGGAGGCACCGATATTGTCGGAATACAACTTCAGCGTCTATGCATCATCGTATTTGCTATCGGACGCATCAAAAGATACCAAGTGGCCTAGGCCATTGCAGTCTGATCCTGCCTAAAGAGACCCTAACCTGATGTGTAAGTATCATGGCACTCACGGCCACAAGATCGAAGACTGCGAAAAACTAAGAGAAGAAGTGGCCCGGTTATTCAATAATGGGCACCTCCGGGAATTTTTGAGTGATCGAGTCAAAAATCACTTCAGGAATAGGGACTCCAACAAACAGACCGAGCAAGAGGAACCTCAAAATGTCATTAACATGATCACTGGTGAAGTCGACGTCCCTTAGGGGCCAATGTTGAAGCGTACTAAGGTGTCCATTACAAGGAAAAGTGAACATGAAATTACATGCCGGAGGGGACCATCTCTTTCAACGATGAGGACGCTGAAGGCATCGTGCAACCACATAACGATACACTGGTTATCTGTATTCATAAATAAATCTCGAGTTAAGCGTGTGTTAATTGTTCTAGGTAGCTCGGCTAATATCATCAGATCGAGGGTCATAGAGAAGTTGGGTCTACAAGACCAAATAGTGCATGTAGTCCGGGTTTTAAACGGATTCAACATGGTATGTAAAACTACTAAATGGGAGATAACCCTGCCAGTGAACACCGCCGAAACCATTCAGGAAATGAAGTTCTACGTGATCGAAGGGGAGATGAGATATAATGCTCTATTCGGAAGGCTATAGATTCACAACATAAGGGAAATACCCTCGACACTACACCAGGCATTGAATCTCCATATCGGGAGGGATCAAGACAGTTTGGAGAGCAACCAGCCGCAAAATAAATGTTTGCGATCGATGAGATGATCTCGATATCTGCACTCTCGACATCAAAGAACCCGGAGTCGGTTAGGAAGGAAGAATCTAAATATCAATCACTGACACCGACACCGACCGAACCGGAGAAGCAAAAGGCAGGCGAGGAAGATGATTGCGAACTTCCTAGGTCATTCATCGCCTCTGACGATTTCGATGCCACCAAATTGACGATCGAGGAGCTGGAGCAAGTCATATTGATTGAACACTTACCCCATTGAAAGGTTTACCTGGTCCCGTATAGATATGATAGAGATCCCGCCAGAAGTAACCACTCATAAGCTAAGCTTGGATCTGAAGTACCACTCGGTTAAACAGAAAAGGAGGCCTCAGTCTGAAGTCAAACATGCATTCATTAAAGACGAGGTATCCAAACTCCTTAGAATATGTTCCATTCATGAAGTTAAGTACCCAGATTGGTTGGCTAACGTAGTAATAGTGCCTAAAAAGGGAAATAAATTAAGAATGTGCGTAGATTACAAAGATTTGAACAATGCGTGCCCCAAGGATTCTTTTTATTCGCCTAGCATCGATCGCATGATCGATGCAACAAAAGGTCAGGAGATACTCAGCTTTCTTGATGCCTATTCCGGGTACAACCAGATCCGGATGGACCCAGGCGATCAACAAAAAACTTCCTTCATCACTAAATTCGGCACCTATTGTTATAACATAATGTCGTTCGGACTAAAAAACATCAATGCCACTTATAATGCCTAGTATGATGTTCAAAGAACAAATAGGAAAATTAATGGAGGTTTACATTGACGATATGTTAGTTAAGTCCCTGCGAGTAGAGGACCATTTGAAACATTTACAGGAAACCTTCAACATACTGAAGAAATACAATATGAAGCTAAACCCGGAGTAATGAGCATTCGGGGTCGGGTCTGGAAAGTTCCTCAGATTCATGGTTTCCAATCGAGGGATCAAAATCAATCCCGACAAAATCAAAGGTATAAAAGATATTACCTTAATGGACAATGTCAAGGCCGTTCAGAGGCTAACTAGGCGCATAGCTGCCCTGGGCATGTTCATATCGAGGTCCTCCGATAAGAGCCATCAATTCTTCTCATTATTGAAGAAGAAGAATAACTTTTCGTGGACCCCGGAGTGCCAGCAAGCTTTGGAAGAACTCGAATAGTACCTTTCTATTCCACCCTTGCTCCATATTCGGAAGGCAAACGAGCAGTTGTACCTGTACTTGGCGGTATCCGAGATAGCGGTAAGTGGAGTCTTAGTCGGGCAAGAAGAAGGTACGCAATTTCTTATCTATTATGTTACCCGGACTCTAGGCGAGGCCGAAACAAGGTACCCTCACCTGGAGAAATTGGCGCTCGCTTTGCTAAGCGCCTTCGCAAAGTTAAAGCCATATTTTTAATGTCATCACATATGCGTCATAACTTCTTACCCACTAAGGAACATAATGCACAAACCCGAACTCTCAAGCTGATTGGACAAATGAGCCGTAGAAATTAGCGGGTACGATCTCGAATATCGACCCTGGATTGCCATCAAGTCTCAATTTTTGGTAGACTTTGTGGCCAACTTCATGTACCCGAAGTCGAAAAGGAATTGTTATTAACCTCGGGAACTTCAATTTGGACCCTCTTTACGGACGGTGCCTCGAACATAGAGGGGTCCAGACTCAGTATCGTGCTGAAGCCGCCTATGGGTAACGTAACTAAGCAATCTATTAGAACTGTGAAATTGACTAACAATGAGGCTGAGTATGAATCCCTGATTGCAGGTCTCGAATTGGCTAAAAGCCTGGGGGCCAAAGTGGTTGAAGCTAAGTGCGACTCCCTTCTTGTGGTAAATCAAGTGAATGGTACATTCAAAGTAAAAGAGGAATAAATACGAAGGTACTTGGACAAATTACAGGTAACGTTGCATCGATTCAAGAAATGGACCCTTCAACATGTACCCCGGGATCAAAATAGTGAACCCGATGATCTGGCTAACTTGGGGTCATCGGTTGATGATGATGAATTCGGCTCAGGAATGATCGTACACCTCATGAAATCGTTAGTGGAAGAAGGCCATGCCGAAGTAAACTCAACGACTTTAACTTGGGACCGGAGAAACAACTATATAGACTACCTGAAGATTGGGAAGTTACCCTCAGATCCTAATGAATCGAGAGCTCTACGCACGAAAGCGACCATGTTTAGCCTATCTGAAGGTACCCTGTTCAGAAGAACGTTCGATGGCCCAATCGCCATATGATTGGGGTCAGGAGTGTAATGACCCGGCCGGTCATTTTTCTTTCTAGATACCCGTTACCCTAAATAAGACTCTCGTATATGCTTTTATGACTTGTTTGAATGGTTAGTTCGGGTTTTGAAGGGTTCGGGTTGAAATCGGAACACTTAGTTCCTTAATATTGGCTTTAAAGGGTTAAGTTTGAGTTGGGTCAACATTTTTAGTAAATGACCTCAAAACCGAGATTTGATGGCCCCAATAGGTTTGTATGATGATTTTGGACTTGGACATGTGTTCGAATAGGGTTTTGGGTGACCCGGGAGCGTTATGGCGCTTAAAGTTGAAAGTTGGTTTATTGAAGGTTTTAAAGTTCTTTAAATTTGGTTTGGAGTAGGTTTTGGTGTTATCGAGGTCTGCTTGGGATTCTAAGCCCGAGAACAGTTTTGTATGGTGATTTAAGACTTGCACGCAAAAATTTGGTGTCATTCCAAGTAGTTTAAGTATGATTCGGCGCGTTCGGAGAAAATTGGAAGAACTTGAAGTTCATAAGTTGATTCGATTTGGTTTGGAATGTAATTATTAGTTTTGGTGTTGTTATTCGTGTTTCGTGAGGTAGAGTAGGTCCGTTTGATGATTTTGAACTTGTTGGTATGTTTGGGAGGGGCCACCTGCCATTGGACGAGGCACGAAATTTGTTTGGACTTGGAAAGAATAGCAGAAGCAGCAGAGCTTCTGGTGCAATTACACCTGCGAGAAATTAGCCATAGGTGCGAGCTCGTAGAAGCGAGCCAACGACTGTAGTAGCAAGAGAGAGTCGACTGCCCAATGATCACAAAAGCGAGGAAATGGGCCGCATCAACGAAGGCGCAAATATGAGGAAGGAATCGCAGAAGCGGGTTGGTGCGCAAGTGCGACGCTCGTGCCGCAGAAGCAAGACTTTGCCCGCAGATGCGGGAAGGGCAGACCTGGGTATGGTACGCATCTGTGAGGCTTTGTCCGTAGATGGGCCATTTCTCCCCAAAAGCAGTCGCTGGGCAGTGAGGTCCATTTAATACGGGACTTAGGCCATTTTTGGTTCATTTATTTCACTTCTTGGGCGATTTTAGAGCTTCTTAGAGAGTGATTTCCACCTAGATATTGAAGCTAAGTAATTCCTACCAATGTAAGTCAAATACATAGATTATGGGTAGATTTTAACATGTAAAATTGTGAGAATTTTGGGTTTACACGAAAAACCTAGGTTCTAATAAAAATGGGATTTAACCTATGTTCTAATTAAAATGGGATTTTGGGTTTAGACGAAAAACCTAGGTTCCAATAGTTAGAGTTTTGTATATTCTATGAGTTGCTCATACACTTGTGACACCAGGTCTTGGAACACCTACTAGTAGACTTTATGGTTTTGGAGTTTTTATTTCACTGCATTTGCTCACTCATTTGCCTCCGTCTTATTTATTTAAATTTTTTTACTCCTTAATGTCTTAATAAATGGAAATTAATTACTTGGGAACTTATTAAAAAGAGCAATCACATGGTTAGTTCACTGTTGGCTTGCCTAGCGGCGACGTTGGGCATTATCACTTCCTATAGGAGAAATTGGGTCGTGACAACATGGTATCAGAGCACTAGGTTCACGTAGGTCTCACGAGTTATAGGGTATTAGGAACCCACTCTTTCTTAATCTCTTATCGTGCAGTTGATGTTGTGCTAAGTATCTTTCTCTTATTCTCTCACAGATGGTGAGAACGCGCGCGACATATGTACTCGATCATGGAGGAGCTGCTCCTCCAGTTGCTAGAGGCCGACGGAGGGCTCCAGCTCGTGGTAGAGGATGAGGACGTCCCAGAGTTGCCCCAGTTGTGCCACCAATGGATCCAATGGAGGATCTTATTATTGAGGAGCAGAGCGAGGTGCCTGCAGTAGAGCCAGCCCCGGTGGATTTCATTTCAGCACCGGGATTCCAGGAGGTTATGGAACGTATGCTGCGGTTCATGGATTCTATGACTCGGGTTGGTTTGTTTCCAATAGACCCAACCACATCTCAGGCGGGAGGGGGAGCATTGACCCCTATCACTCAGGCTGTAGGTCATGCAACTGCCATATATCAGACCCCCGGTGCACTACCCATGGCGGAGTTCATCTAGTTGCAGCAGCTATACCTGATCCCAAACCAACTGCGGCTGGCGAGCGGTAGAAGCTATTGGACGAATGGACCATGCTACATTCTCCTATTTTTGGAGGTGAGAGACATGAAGATTCCCAGGCCTTTATTTATCAGTGCGGGGACATACTGCACAACATGAGGATATTGCAGTCCCGCGGGGTGGACTTTACCACCTTTCAGCTGGAGAGTAGGGCCCATAGATAGTGGCAGTCTTATCTTCTCGGTGGACTAATAGGTTCTCCTCCCATGACTTGGGACCAGTTCAAACGCCTCTTCATGGACATATATATCCCCTCTCTTAGAGGGAAGAGTTACGATTTCAGTTCGAGAAGCTTCAGCAGGGTCAGATGTCAGTGACCGACTATGAGGCGAGATTCTATGAGTTGTCTCGCCATGTACTTATGATACTTTCCACCGATGAAGAGGGAGGTTGGAGGTTTGTTGCAGGTTTGCACTTTGGTATTCAGGCTACTATGGCCCGACAGGTTGAGATGGGGACTTCGTACGATCTAGTTATGGAGATAGCTCGGAGAATCGAGGGTGTCTATCAGCGAAACCGAAAGAAGGTGACGAGGGATAAGCAGTTTCGATATTTTGGAGAGTTCATAGGTGTCCCGACTGGGGGCAGAGGTCAGTTTGTAAGGGGTTAGTCTAGCAGGCCCACATACCCAACACCACCGCCTCCTCGGGGTGCTCTAGTGCGACCTTATTTCAGCGCCATTTTAGAAAGCTCATACCGTCCACCAGCTATTCAGGGTTCCTCCAGTGGGTATTCATGCAATCAAGGTCAGACTTCAGGTCAGCAGTTCGACGTACCGAGAGGTTGTTTCGAGTGCAGGGATCTTAGTCATGTGCGGAGGTTTTGCTCCAGGCTTCGGGGTAAGGCAGTGCAGCAGAGTCAGCAGCCTATAATTACAACATCAGTTGTTGCACCAGCCATCTGACCGTCCAAAGGTGGAGGGTAGGTGGGTAGGGTCCGTCCTAAAGGTGGAGGCCAAATAGGTAGCGCTCCAACTAGATTCTATGCTTTTCCGGCCAAACTAGATGCAATTGACTCAGATGCCGTGATCACATGTCTTATTTCTGTCTGCGGTAGGGATGCTTCAGTACTATTTGATCCAGGGTCCACATATTCAAATGTTTCATCTCTATTTGCTCATACTGCTTATGACTGGCTATTTTTCTAGGTGGGTCGAAGCTCAAGCGTTCGAGACGGTCCGGGGAAAAGAAGTTGCCAACTTTATTTGGGACCATATAATATGCCGGTTCGGAATATCACCCGAGATAGTGTGTGATAACGGGAAACAGTTCATTAGCAGCAAGGTAAGCAAATTTTTCGAGGACCATAAGATCAAAGAGATCTTATCAACACCCTATCACCCTAGTAGGAATAGACATGCAGAGTCTAAAAACAAGACTATACTTCAAAACCAGAAGAAAAGGTTGACCGATGCCAAATGGAAATGGAAAGAAATTCTACCTGAAGTCTTATGGGCATACTGTACAACCTCAAGATCCAATACCGGGGCCACTCCATTTTTGTCAGTCTACAGTAGCGAAGCACTACTACCGATCGAGGTGGGAGAACCGAGCCTTAGGTTCCAATATGAAACCGAAGAATCAAAGGGTGAGGCCATGAGCAAGAACCTGGAACTATTGGATGCGAGGCGCGGGGCCGCCCTAGTCTGGTTGGCCACCCAGAAATAACGAATCGAAAGATATTACAATCGAAGAGCCAACCTACAACACTTTAATATCAGGGACTTGGTGTTAAGAAAAGTAACATTGTACACCCGGAACCCGAACAAAGGGAAGCTGAGACAGAATTGAGAAGGACCATATTGAGTCATCGGGATTACCGGTAAAGGTTCATACAAACTTGAAGCAGGGAACGACGCACACTACCAAACAACTGGAACACGATGCACTTAAAGCGGTACTACTACTAAGGTACGCTCTCATTCACCTTTTTTAATATTACGACTCAGACTAACACTTGTAGGCAACAACCAAAGGAGAATGTGGCTGTTAGGTCTAAAAGCACGTGTTGCACTCTTTTTCCCTTGAATCGGTTTTTTCCAAAATGGGTTTTTCAGCAAGGTTTTTAATGAGGCAACAGTAAATAGTGCTAACTTAGAGTTGAAGACCGATTTTAAATCGGAGTCAATGGTCGCATCAACAGTATCCGAGCCTTATCGAGATCAACCTTGAATACTGCGGGACATCACCCTCGGGTCAAGCTCTTTAGCAAGGAAGAAGGGAAACTTTGTTCTTGAACAGTCTAGGCTCGGTGGTTAGGATTTATTGTAAGGGCCAAACGGTCAAGTGAATTGTGCCCGCATAGGCCACCTTAGCCATAATACAAGTTTTTACATGCTTTCAATCTTGTATGTTATACACAAAAATGAAAGAAAGTCTACCTTGCTATTACATATTTTTTTGCTTCTTAAAGCATCGAGTCTAAGGGCTATTCCTACCCGAGGACTATCAGGCCCAAGGGCCACCCCCATGAGCCCAAATGGCTAACCCCCACTCGAGGACTGTCGTTCGAAATAAATTTGGGCAGCTCGAGTCATCAAAACTCGGAGTCAGAAAACCTATGAGGCAGTTCCCAAACCCAAAAGGCTACGACCACCCTAAAAAAAGGTTCAGAGACGTCTGAAGCCCGTAATCAAAACATATGACCTCAACAAAATTCTAAACCTGTTAAAGGTACCCTCATTGGTTAGGATTTATCGTAAGGGTCAAACGGTCAAGTGAATCGTGATTGTGTATGCCACCTTAGCCATAATACAAACTTTTACACGCTTTCAATCTTGTATGTTACACACAGAAATGAAAGAAAGTTTCTACCTTGCTGTTACATACTTTTTTTCTTCTTAAAGAATCGATCCTAAGGGATATTCCTACCCGGGGACTATCATACCCAAGGGCCACCCCCATCCGAGCCCAAAGGGCTACCCCCACTCGGGGACTGCCGTGCGAAATAAGTTTAGGCAGCTCGAGTCATCAAAACCCGAAGGCACAAAACCTATTAGGCAGTGCCCAAACCTAAAAAGCTACTGACACCCTAAAAATGATTTGGAGACGTTCGAAGCCCGTATGAAATGTAAGGCCTTCAACAAAATTCTAAACATATTAAAAGGTTACCCTCGGCAAAGGCATTGTCTAAGAATACTTAAGCATCTTGGAAAAACTTTCGGTCCCCGAGTTTTGAAAAATTTCGAGGTTGCATCAAGGTTAGGTTTTGTTCGGACCTCCAAAAAATAAATGACTTCTTACTATGTTTGATTTCTTTCTAAGACATTAGAAATATTTGCAATCATACAACGACGCTAAGATAGTAAAGATTTGAAATTTCCAATATAGGGAAATTTTTATATATATTCCGGAATAATTTTACAAAGGCCCAACATAAACAGTCTCAACAAAAAATATGTACATGATACAAAAACTAAAAAACCCTAAGGCATTTACGCCTAATTTTCACCAGAGCCTGACTCATCACCAGAACCGTCGGGGCCTTCGGATTATTAACCCTCAGAGCCCTCTTCACCTTGGGGTTCAACCAACTTCTTCGGTTCGACCTCAAATATTTTTACCTCCTCGATCTCAGCAGATAGGTCGAAGCCTCGGGCATGGATTTCTTCGAGGGTTTTCCTACGAGATAGCTACCTCACGTACTAAGAGATGGTTTTCAGGTGGACCTCGACTGTTTCGACATCAGCCTTATACTGGGCCACCATCTCGTAAGCATCGACCAAGGTTATCTCCAACCTGGACCTTGTTATTTCAAGCTCCTTATCAAGGGCATCCCGTTCAGAGATGGCTGAGCCCAGTTGTGTTCAGAGATCCTCATTTTGCTGAGCTCGTGTATCAGCCTTCTCCTTTGCCACCCTAAGTTGAACTTCCACTGAAGATAATTTGGCTTGGGAAGTCTCCTTCTCTGATGCCAGCAAGTCCATCTTGCTTTTCCCCCATTGGCCATTACTTGGATCTCGTCCATCTCTTTTTAGAGTTGGTCGATCTGGTCGATCTTCTGCTAGACCTGCGAGGTATTTTTGTTAGCCACTACGACCGGACCTTCATTTCTAACTTTAAGAACCTTTACCTTTTCCACCAAGTTGGCGTGCTTCTGCCTTAAGGCCGATGCTTCTTTCTGAGCTGCATCCAGCTCGAGCTGGAGGTTCTTAGTGACCCCCTCTTGCTGCTCACTGAGAAGCTTGTACATGTCCTTTTTTAGGCAAGCTCCTTGATCTCGAGCTCAAGTTGATTGACCTAAACCTGATACTGAAGGAAACTTTCATCGTGAAGTATCGAGGCTTGCAAAAAGGTAAAAAATGTGAGAAACATCAAACGCGGATAATAGTAGATCGATGGAAATTAATGATGCCTTACCCGATTCCGCGTATGATGCGCCTAGTTGAAATGCATTGCATGTTCACCTCATT
This sequence comes from Nicotiana paniculata, assembly GCA_005239505.1. Lineage (NCBI taxonomy): Eukaryota > Viridiplantae > Streptophyta > Magnoliopsida > Solanales > Solanaceae > Nicotiana > Nicotiana paniculata. The sequence goes on along the minus strand of ML306363.1, from coordinate 6,694 downwards.
CCTTTTTGCTCGGTCCTCCTCGGTCACCAGGCATCGGAGATAGCTACCTATCCCCACATGAGCAGACAAAACTTGGGCATCCTCCGAGATGGTTAGTATAACTGATCTCTTGTGATCGAGGTCCACACTCGGAGCATGGTACTGGTTGATCAATTTCAAGATCGAGCTCGGCCCGCCAGCTCCCGAGGATGTGTCCTTCTTCGGAACTTCCAGGTCGCCCATCCAGATACCCCCTCATTAGACTTCTCCTTTCTCGCTTGGGCCTCATCGAGCATGGACTCAGTGTAGGAGGGTGTCCCCGAGATCTCAATTATACCGGGAGCTTCCTTTGGAGCAGAGCCGACATCCTAGGAAGTCTCACCCAGCGTATCCACATCGGTCTTTTGAATTGGAGGGGGATCGAGCTCATGAGTCTCCCATTCGGATGCCTCCGATTCCCTGGGATAAGTCGTCCCATGGGTGACAAAAATAGGTTCATCCTACGGCTCGTCCCTAAGCCGGAGAAGAGAGTCGAAATCGCGCCTGCGAACCGGAGCCCCTCTTAGGCTTGCAGGCCACCCTTTTCTTTAGTTTCTTCACCTCGAAGCTCGAGGAGCCCGAGGATTTTCTCTTCCTTTTCTTCTTTCCCTTTGTGGCAACAATAGAAGGATCAACGGACGAAGGTACATCCTCATTCCATTTAGAAGGCCTAAGTTCGGTAGTCTTAGGCAAAACTGCAATAACAAAAGGACAGAGGAATTAATGTAATAAACTATAGAAACGTGGTGTTGGTTATTCAGAAAGAGGCCTTACCATGAAAACGGGCCTTTCATCGGCCCTTCAAGAGTCCACGCCATGTACGCTCAAAGTACGACATATGAATACAGATGCCTAATGATGTCCACAACAAGCCTTCAGAAGAGATATGATACGGTCCTACGCAATAATAATTACCCAACTATGAGTCGAGGTCAAATCCACTGGGAGTTATAAGGGGTGTCAAGAGTATATATTTGAAGCAAGCGAATCGACTACCTAAAATTGCACTTCCACAACAGAGTTTTGATTTCTACTTCTACTATTACTCTAATAATTGCAAGCTAAGGTAAATAGACTAGAGGTGAATGTTTTTGATGTTTTACCAAATAGTTTAAAGGCTTATGAATGTGACCATAATCTAGGAGTTTGCCTGATGGGATAAAGATGTTAACATTTGTCCTGTTGATTGGGGTGTATTATAGCTCTCAACTCTACGTTATCCACTAAATACCTCTCGATCAAAGAGTGATTTTGCGCAATTTAGATTTCTCATATCCAAATGAGTATCAAACAAAATAGTTGATATGAGCTCAAGTCGGGTTCTTACTATCTCTAGTTTGAATACTTTAATTAGGCTAATCAATCTCTCAATTAACTCAATTCCTTGGTAGCCAAGTTATCCTAGACTAGGTCCCTCCTCTTTCTCAAGTAGAGACTAAGTCAAATAGGCATGGATCAATGTTTGCAACTACTAGTTCTAAAATTTAAGCATGAACTAAGCTAAATTATCAAATACCCAATCACAAATAAGTATTAAATTAAATACCCATAAGGATTACACACTAGGGTTGCATCACAACCCTAGGAAAAATCTTGCTACTCATAATGAGAATTGAAGAAAATAAAGAATTAAAGCTAATTAAACTCATAATGAAAGATTAAAATGATGAAATCTAATGTTTAAACATTAAAATAATGTCAAACTTCCTACAGTAGTAAAAAGAAATGGCTACATAAGCTTTTAATGTTCAAGCTTGACCTAAAGTTATGAAACTCGTCTATTTATACTGGGCCAAAAATCGCTGACAAAAATGTCCCATGGGAGGTTCTGCGGCCGCACAATTCCATGTGCGGTCCCCAGATTTCTTTAGCTGGTAGGAAGGTGAGTTATTTAGCCGCAAATTTTTGGATTGCGGCTGCGAAGCAACTTCTACGGTCTGCCCTTCACAAAATCATTATGACTTGGTATTTTTTTTTGCATATTCTCTAAACTTTGAATCTTTGTCAATGAAAGCCAAGTTCTGCGACCGCACATTGCTGAAAGCCCTATTGGGTTTTGCTTCTTGGTTTTGTCGCTGCAGATGGAATTCTGCGATCCGTAATTTCTTCTGCGGCAGTAGAATTCCTTCTGCGAACCGCACATCTTTGCTTCTGTGCTCTTTATTGCCTTGCTTCAGAACACTCCTTTTTGAGTCGGATTTCATCATGGGAGACTAAACTTCCAGCATTCTTACAATTTGCACAATTTCATTAGTTTTAGGAACATAATTCAATACTTTCAAACTAAAACAAAAGCTAAAATGTGCTGATAAGCAGTCAAAATCCCCACTTATCAACTCCCCCAAACTTAAGTCTTTGCTTGTCCTCAAGCAAATATATTACTTCCCACCTCCAAATGTTAGGGGTCATTTCAGCAAGTCAAAGGTGAGATATTCACACATAAGTTGGGACCAACAATTACCCACACTACTCATGCATTATCAACAAGGCGACAAGTTAAGCATTCATGCATATATAGTTCTACTGTGACATTTGAGCTTCAAGAATTGGCTTTACTCATCAAGGACTCTTGCTCTATCATGTAAACCATGGTGAACTCCAAACTCTTCCTCCTCTACTTTTCATTTTCCAAGCTCACTTAAGAAATAGCACTCTATCTAAAGATTCATGAAAGGCTCACTCATCTCTCACAAGAGAATGTCACAAGTGCAGCTTCAAGTACCATAAGCTTGCCCTTCATGTAGATCACCACTAATGTAAGCTCACTCGGTTTGAAATCAAGTAGGACTTCTTTTGAGATGTAATGAAGGCTTTTAGGTTTAGGATACAATATGGGTAAGTGGTTACACCTTTCCTTAAGCACTTCATCTTTCATTTCTTGGGTCACACTTGCCAATTCTTAGAGGCATTTTCTTTTATGAGGACTAGTGAGACTTAACATCATTCTTTCTTTTTCATTTAATTCTTTTTCTACTTTTTTTGATTTCTCAATGCTTGGGATCATTACCTCTTTTTGAATCCATTCAACCCTTCCACTTATTCACTTTTTGCATTTTTCTTTTCTTTTCTTGCCTTCTCGTCTCATAGATCATTTCTTTTTTTTTTATGCCTTGATACCTTTTACAACTTCCTCATCTCTCTTCCAAATTATGTTTTAAGACATTTGTTTCACAAGAGTGTTAAGGAAAGCTCGGGTGCCGATAGAGGGTCATGACAAAATAGGTAAAGACTTGTAACATGGTTATCAAATGAGAAAGTCTTGAGGCTCAAAGGGGTTGATTAGCGATAATGACATTGATTGTTGGCAATAGAAAAATCAAACAGGTCAAGGAGAGCCTATCACTTCTCAAACCAAGGAAAACTTAGGATTTTGCCTTGAAACACATTCGGGGCAAGTTCTAGACCTTTCACACGGATACTTGGACTAGCAATAATTCATCTCACCCCTCATACAACTAGATTGCAAAAGAGGATAAAGTCGAGGGACCACAACGACCACATTCAAGTTCAAATATCACTATGGTCCAATTAAACCACTTGGTGATTGCCAAAGTCAACACAAGAGTCACAAAGTTACTGACTCGAGCTATTTTTTTCAAAATCCTTGTCTCTAATCATAAGCACGTAGTTACGTGTGTTGGTGCCAATTGAAGCATGGTTTACTCTTCGATCATGACTTAATTAGGTCTTTTTATTCATTATCATTACCTAAACACAAAACAGACGCATTCCCTTAAGAAGGTTGCCACGCTATCTATCGTTGGGAAAAATCACCAGGTTCACACAACAACTACCTTTGGAAAGAACCGCGGCGTTAAGAAAATCATAGGCTTATTATCTAATAAAACATAAAAAGAAGCTACTTAATAAAACAAACTAATATGGAAACAAAAATGAAGAATCTAATAAACAGAATTAGTGAAGATAGAATATATATATATATATATATATATAATGAGAAAAAAGATAGAATATATATACATACAAATAAGAAAAGAGAGAATATCATCAAATTATTACAGGCCAAATGTGTTAAAGCATCAAATGTGTCAAATAAACTCCACCCCCCTCCCCGAATAAAAATAAGTGTTGTCCCTAATGCTTAGCAAAATAAGAGTAAAAGAGGTAAAAGGTGAAGAAAACTCCCTATGGCTCCTTGGACATCACTATTTCCCCAGCAATATCATTGCCCTCAGGATTAGCCAACTGAATCTCATCATCCTCAAATCTGGATATGGCTGGGTTGGCGAATATCTGACGCACTACCTCAGCAGTGTTGGTAGCAAGGTCTAGCTCTTCAGACTGGCAAGCCGGTGCCACCGATGTAGATGGTGCTGAAGGATCTATGATGGATTGGTGTGGGTCAAGAAGCATATCAAATGGGTGATCTCCGGTTGTAGAAATCCTGGTCACCACTCTCCGGAGCTTGTTCACTGACTTCTTACTAGACTGGGACTTCCTCATCTTCTTTACTTCCTTTCTCGGCTCTTCAATCACCGCCCCATCACTACTAAAAGAATTGGTTTTAGCGACGGACAAATTCTATATCTAAATAGAAAATTTCATCACTGATCTCATTTAGCAACGAATTAGCGACAGATTATCAAGAAACTTTACCAGCTAGCGACATATTAGAGATGACGTTCGTAGCTAATTCTAATTTTTTGTAGTGCATGTTTTACCAAGGTGTCCATGATAGTCTTCTGATTCTCCAGAATTTCTTCAATGTCTCCTCAATGTTAGAAGGAACCTGTGATGCCTGTGAGGTGGACTGTGCTCCAACAACACTGGACAAGTTATACAACTTTACAATGGTTGTCTACATCCAGTTATTCATACTCGCTAATGTCTGGGAGACCCGCAATGCAGATAGTAGGTGAGTAGGCACATGCACTAGCTTCAAAGCCGAGGTGGGAGTTGTGGCAGGAGTTGTAGTAGGGGTTGTGGGTGATAGTGGAGGCATACATGCAACACTAGAGGAAGGCTCAGCCGAAGTGGATGGAATATCAACTGCCTCAGACTGGCATGTGGTGGTAGGAGGCTGAACTTTCCTTCTCGGGTTGTTCACATCTATCAGTGAGTACCAAGAAAAGGCTTCTTCAGCTTCACCTTTGTGTCATAATACCTCATCTCTACCTTTGCATTGGTGCAATAATTTGTAATGGTGTAGGGATATGGGTAAGACAAATCATCTAGCCGAGGAATCCATAACAGAAGCAACCAGAACTGCCCGAGGAATCGGAAGGTGAGTCTCATTCTAGCATGGATCCAACCTGCTGCATACAAATGTCTACCACCCCTTTGCCTCAGAGCTCAACATGCTCCGATGGATAGGAACCCCAACAACAATCCATGGTGGTGGTGGCCCTGGTGGTGATAGAATCTCCGCTAACCAAGGTAGGACCTCGTCCCCAGTGCACACTTCTCCAAATACTCCTTCGGCTCAAAATCTTCAAATCCCAAGTACACATTTAGCATATGTTGATCAAACCTCAGTTTTAGGTTACGTACTTTAGTCACTTTTGTACCTTTTTTTATATGAGCCACATTGGCATATAATTCACGGGAAAGGTACTCTCTGGAATCCACTACACTCTGAGTGAACCACATCCACCCCTTGCATGCCCTGAACTGTCTCAAAACTACTGGGTTGTACCTCTCCAAATCTGTCAACAGAAATTGTCACTCAAGAGTTAGCGACCTCGGCCAGGCTGACAAAGCGGTCCTCCCAAACCTCTTTCTTCTTCGATCAAGACCGGCAGCTGTAGCATCTCCACCTCTGCCATCATTGGGGATATCATTAGCTGGAGCATCCTGTGCCTCAAGACTGGTGTAGCCGATGGCTCAGAAGCCTGACTAGCACTCTCCGATCCCTCAGAAGTTCTATGAGATGAGGATGGCTCGTCCCTGAGATGGTATCTCCCTAGCGGCCTTGACTGTATAGCTGACTGCTCCTGAATAGAGGCTAAGCTGCCCTTTGATGCTTCCCTAGATGGGACATATGAGCTCGTCTCAAAGAGATTTGCAGCTCTCCCTCTGTTTCTTTCTTTCTAATTGTCTTTTGTTGTCCAAGGGGTAAGGCACTCTTGCCTCGACCCCAAGAAGGTTCACCTCTCCCTTTTGAAGTGTCACCGCGTCCTCTAGATCGAACCATTGTCCGTATCAAGAAAATGCGATTGTTAGTTGCAATCCGATGTTGAAACATACACATGAGATATAAAAGTAAAATATAAACCAGAGGACACAGTGAGGGTACACAATTAGATCATGCTTACATGGAAGTGATCTGCGGTCCACCATTTCATTTACGGCCGCAGATGGGAAATCGCAGATCACACAATTTTGTTGTTCCACCACAAAAGTGAAGTATGGTCCACACAATTTCACTTGCGACTACACCTCTAAAACCCCAAAAATGCCAACCCTCTAATGAAAGAGAATTGGCTAATGTGTGGCCACAACATGATTTATGTGGTCCGCACAATTAGACTTCTGGCTGCACATTAGAGTCTCAATGTAGGGACTCTCCGATGACAATAAAAGTGCTATTTTGCGGTCGTGATGGAAATTCTGTGGTCCACACATTTATCTTGCGGCCGCAGGTCCCATCGTCATTAATGCTTGATGCGAGACTAAATTGCATAGTTTAACATGTGATATACCTTACATTTTATGC